>DF240891.1:0-38372 GCA_000507305.1 Breviolum minutum Mf 1.05b.01 | reverse complement strand
ATATATAATAAATAAAAATATTATTATTATATATTCATTTATATTTATAATTTATATATATATATATTATATACAAGAAAAAGCAATAGATTATTCAAAAATAATTTATTACTAAATAAAAATATATTATTTTAATTCAAAAATATTTTGAATTATTTCTGACGGAAAGATATTTGTAGTAGTAAACCTGTCAACAAAAACCAAGGCTTTTTTTGATTTTATAAACACTTCAAAATTTAACTATGTTGTGCAAGTGCAAAATTCTAGTGTCTGTACAGGAGGGATTATTCTTTTTGGGATTGTCTGACACAAATATTAGGGTTTGGGGAGAGTGTGGCGGGCAAAGAACTAAAATCAATGTTAAAGATAAAGGAAGGTTAAAGGTTTTGACCAAAGATGACTAAAGCTAGGCCAACTAACAAATTAAAAAAAGATTGGAGTCTGATTTTCTTTTTAGTTACCAAGATTGAGTAATGGAAAGATTGTCAAACTCGTGCCTGACGGGAATGTTTTTGAAACTTAAACCAGCCCAACAAAAAACCATTACGGCCCATTTAACCAGTACCAAAAAAAACGACTCAAAACTGTAGCTTTTCTTTCTTGAATCGTTCCATGCTTATGAAACTTCCAACACATTCATATGAAAGCTGCCAGAAGGCTGATTCGAAACGAGAGCGTGTATGCCAACTTATTGAGACATGGGAATATTGAGACAAATGTGTTGCGCACTGTCGAACATGAAGCCAAGCACTGATAACCCCAAATATTCAATGACACGTCTCACACACAAAGATTCTAGCATCTCTGGATGTATCTCTATATAATATCATATATCTATTTCATATTACAGGCTTTCATACGCCGGTGTCCAAACACGTAAGGACCTTCTCACTGCAATCCCATCAGGTTTTGGTGTTCAAAGCTGTTGTCTTGAGAGGCAACTTCAAGATCATATCCCCAGGGGTTCATACTATATACCATGGCAAATGTCGTTCACCTTTTGGCCACTTTCCTGATAGCAGGGGAGTACTGCCAAGGAAAATTGTCCACAAAATACATATTTTCCTTCATCAAGTCGCTGTCACAGCAAAAACAGTGAGCTCAAGCCATAAGCTTGAACCACTGCTGGTGATGTCCTTCTCAGGAGAGAAGAATGATGTCAGCGGCACACTGGTTGCAGCTGTGTAAATGAGCTGAAGAAAATGTTTGGGATTTATTTGTTGGCCCGTTTGGGACTTCCATCTTCCCAACGCCAGCTATCATATGATACAGCATCATCAATCTTAATGACCACTGTCTGTAAATAGTGAGGTGTATTCATATCGCATCCCCAAAGAAATGTATTGCGAAATGTATGGCGAAAAAACAAACTCTACAAATTGCGAGTGACTTCACGTCTGACGACACGATTTCCACTCCAATTGTCCTCACCCACTCGCGGAATATCCAATGGGACCCCAAGAGACAGACTGGACGAAATACATAAGATATCATAAGATGGATTCTAAACAGCCCAATGTGATTCCACTGAATTCAAGTTTTATATCGGTCCATGAGAAGTAGATGCTATATCTGTCAAGCCTTTTCTCATGCAGTGCTGAGATAGAATTTATAGTGGTTCTCTGACAACAACAAGTATCCGCTGACAATGGTCATTTGCATTCATCGATATGTTTGTCTTATCAAGGGGCTAACGTGAGGCTTGCGGAGATGTCAATTTTTTACTACATGGATATACGTGATGTGTGTTTCATGATGTGAGGCAAAGAACACTTCAATGCTGCCGATATTCATCATCAGGAGTTGAATACCCCGATTTCCGTCGCATAATTACTGAATCAACAAAGTAATACTTGAGCAAAATTGCACAGAATCCAAAATCTACATGTTTCGGCCACTTTGGGGAACGAAACCTTTCTATTCACCACCTTGCAGTTAATCAAGGTCGTCTGAGATCGCTAATATGAATGTTGGTCCCGAAAATCAATGGGTGGGACTGTGATCTTAAGGATGCCTAAACTAGGGATGCTGATTTGTTCTCCCGGTAATGGAAGTCAGGAAGATTGGATGCAACCAGTTTGACTGCTGTACAGATCACGCATCTAAAGCAAAATTCAAAACAGGCTGCTCACCTAGTCGCCCAAAGATCTGAGCTGATTTGGTGAGTGGAAACATGTCTTGCATTGCGTTGCGGTGGAGCTATTCCATGTTCAATTTGATATCCATGAAGATCCATACGCAGTATTTTCCTGAATGTGGATCATCCAAACATCATAAGCAGTTCCAACATCAAAAACATGGTAGAAGCAAATAAACATTTCGAGGCGACAAGTGGGCTTCTGCCCGGGGTGAATCGCTGTGCCCCAATGCACATGTCCCATGCGGGAGGTGACATTGATTCACATTGATGCACTGGATACAAACCTTGCCATCCAAACCTCACCAGGGAAATGAGGTAGAGCTGGATGTGGATGTGGGTTTTCACGATCTCCATACATTACTGACAGAATGGATGAAACATTTCCCAAGATTTCCCCCGGTGAAGCTTAAAAGGCTCTACGACTCTACCACAGCTTTGCTTATGATGGCTGGGATGAGGATGGAACACGCCCGACGAAACAAAAACAAATGCAACATGTAATGATTTTCTCCAGCTCTATGTTTACAACTTTTCGTATCATGCTTTCGTTTTGTCCAGGTGTAACACATTTTGTCAAAATCAGCAAAACAATCCTCAAACAGAGCACTGAACCTCTCCCCAAGGCACATATGGCAGGGATCAAAGTTTGAGTGTACTGAGACTACCTTAGTTTTTCAAGAACAGAAATACAACTAATTACACTCACCAAAAAGTACAGTAACAGTTTTTTTTACCTGGCACGGAAAAAAAAAACCGTTCTGTAGAGCCCACAGAAACCAAAAGTCAGTCTATCAATTGGTACCTTCCCAAACACTAAATGCTTCAATGGCCAAAACAAGGTCCTTTTAAATCTCCAGCCTGCAACCCAACTGAACGAGTTTTGTGAGAGGGCCCCTTCCATGGAAATTTGGCCAGGTCTCAACCCAAATTTCACGCTTTCCGGCAACATGTGATGACAATCCCTGATGATTCAAGAAACGAAACCCACATCGGCCCTGATTTTTTTAGGTTTTTTTTGGGACTAGCGTTTTAAGCTGAGTTTGCTTCAAAAACTCGTTACCGTACGGATGTTTCTTTGTTCACATGTTCCAGCCGAAGTTTGCAACCCAATGGATCTTGACTGTTCAAAACATTAGACTTGGATAGATATTACTTTGGATGACTAATAGAATGTAGTTGAAAACAAATGCTTAATAACTACATTCACTTCCCACTCAATGTGCATACTGACTCAATGTGCGTACTGATATACTACTACATTACTAACATTACTACATATTCTTTGCCATCATTTCTGGGTGGGAAGCAAGAAACACAAATAAGAAAGATGTGCATCCAATGGCTCCGCGAAGCAACACCCTCAGCCACACCAACTTCCAACTTAGCCATCTCAAAAGGAGATCGTAAAGTTGCACATCGTTTTCTTTGTTGAAACATGTATTGATATTAAGTATGATCACCACGCAGCCCCCCAAGGGAAACGAGCAATACTCAACACTTTATCATGTATATATAATATATAGGGTATACGTATCTTATCATCTTTCTCAATATGATATGTGATGCTTAATGTTCCAAGCGGCCCAACGTCATGGGTTGCTGCGATGCACGGGAGCCACGGCCCACACGTGTCTCACGATCCTTCTGTGAGCTGCGACGACCCATACCTGGTTCAAGTGTGCTACGTCATCTTTTTCGGACCTTCTCTGATTTCTTATTATTCGCATCATGTGTGACAATCATCATGTGACAATCATCATGTGGTATACTCTTGATAGATACATTAATATTTATATGTAATCATATGCATATAGACATATAGATACTGTTTCCATAGGCTACAAAGACTACAGTACTGGATACCATATCACCACAACCAAAACGGGGGCGGCCCCAGATGATCTCTTGCTGAGGCAAACCGCTTCTTTGAGAGAGAACGTATCGAAAATATCCATACATCTCCTATTTGGTGTAAAATTGCCTGACATTCCAAAGTTGTTTTGTTTGAAGTTTTGCCTCTGTTTCAAAGATTCAAACTTTTCGCTGGGCTTTTTCGGCCATGGCACTTGGAGGGCTAAGGCTGAATGGACTCAATGGTGACGCTGGTGAACCAGGGGAGGACGCGCAGCTCTTGGCCCGGTTCTGGAAGTACATCAATACCTCATTTGATTGAACGTATTTGAAAGATTCAATTCAAACCACGGATGGCACTGACAAGATTCACAACATGCAAATTGATTTGCATGTTGCAAAACACTCAAGCACGCTAGTTCAAAAAGATTTCGGCACACGGGGCACAGTGGCACATCCTGACTTTGTGCATGTCACAGAGTCACATCAACAGTAGCTCTTTTACGACAGTTGCACGTTGCTTGCAACTTTTGCGGTCTTCTTTAGTTGCAAACTGATCATCAGAAAGGAGAAAACAAGATACCACATAATTCTGAATCAATTCCGATTTGGGATCGCCAAACACTTGCAATGAAGAAAAATTCAGTGCAAAAAACACATCCACACCTTCAAAGTTCCGGTACAACTTGCATGCCAAAGGGCGTGAACAGAACCGGACATGTTCCTCGTTAACTGGAAGAATCCTTGGGCCACAAACCCTCTGTTGACTCCATAGAAGGGTGATCAGCGCGTATTCCATGCATTCTGCGAGCAAAATATGTCTGTACACGTGCATGTAAAGATTATACCTACACTGTACAGGTATACAAATATATGTACTGTAACATATTCACATATGCAAAATAATGTGTATCGTAAGCCCCAAACGCAAGGCAAACATAGATACACAGAATCTATCCACAATAGGTCTGTAAAAAAACAATGTAGAACTTTCAACCTGTACTGTACACATACTTGGCTTATGGTTGCATTCTATCTCATAATCAGAACAATTTAAATCTTGCATGTCACAAGTTATATGAAAAAAGTGTGTACAAATTACACAGAGTACACATATATGTATAACATCTCATTGTCGTTTTTGTGGGTATATGTAGTTTAAACCTAGGTAAGAAAAACATGTGAACATATGACATTTGTGTCTACCTCTTTGTTATCAGGGAACTGCCTCTTTGATTTGCGTATATATATATACACATATCATTGTATGTAATTGTACGTATATTATATTCATATATACATTCATATACAGTATCTGCGGATTGTGTGAACGTCTTAATATCCGTGCACGTACTTTCCCTCACTTTCGAGGGCACGCTCAAAGAAATATATCATCCCAAGACACCGGAAATCTCTTCTGCATTGCGATCTGGAGACCAATGAACAGGCAGACTTTCCTAAGTACGAATGGCAATTTGCAACTAGTGCATGACCATAGCCATTGTTGGTACATTGTTTTGCATGGCTTCTGACCAATTTTTTTGCAGTAGCCTCCACAAAAGGGCGGCTTCCGTGATTTCACGTGAACTCACCAGTGAAACTAGATATCTACAATATATTATATATATTTATTATATTGCATGATACACTTGATTTCTATCATGTCCTGAATCTATCTCCTCCCTCAAAATGGCAAAGATTCGCATCTGTTCAGCGACTTGTGTCCATTGTCGTGTCTTGATTCACAGCACTTTTTGCAGTTGTGCTCAAACCGTTAGTCAAAGGTCCCACATTGTGGAAAATTCGAGAGATCAGGCTAATTATGCTAATTGCCTAGTTCCATTCGGACCTTATCCTACAAAGCGACTTGATAGATCCCACTTAAACATCCCCTTCCTTCTGCTTGTATCTATAGATGCATCGACATGATCACATTGGTCAGGGTGTATGTTCAAGATTTATTTACTGTAAATATACCATACATTTCCTGATATGAACTCATAAACACATGCAAGCCTTCGCTTTACTAAACATCACGTCTTCATCTATCTCAGCCCTATCCTGTGACGAGACCGCCCAAAAGTTGATTCCGGACCCTGATCCACCTTAACTGTTGGGCCCAGCGTCAAAGGTAAATGTCTTCCCTGAAGGCACCATGGATGTCACAGAAACAAAAGGATGGTTCGAAAAATTAATGTCAATGTGGACACTGGATACTATCCAAATATATCCAAATCAAATGCTCCCGTTTGTATTTTTTGGGGCCGATGGTGATGGTGATGATGATGGTGACGCTCATAAACCAAGCTTGTCACAGCGATCAACACATCCCTTGGATTGCTGTATGCTAATGCTTCCATCTGGGCTTGTAGCCTGGGAGTGGCTCGTTGCGATCCATGAACAAGCGCCCCTCTTCACTGATTCTCTTCATCAACATACCTTGAGTTTCAAGGCGCACTTTCATGAACAAACGAATAGCTACGGTAGAGATTTTTCATCCTACCAAAAATGTCGTAGTTCATACACATAATCTCTGAGATATATCCTTGTATGTCTCTGGCCAGATTTGCTTGGTGCCTTATTTAAGACACCTCAGGTTCAGGCACCATGAGTCATGAAGCAGCTAAAAATCTAGAAATGTGCAATCAGAGTGCAAGGTAACAATGAAACCACATGACCCGGGAAAAACGCACGGTAAATCCGGCGACATGCGATAATAAAAAGCAGCTGAAATCTTGAGGGGAACCGCCTAGTAACACTTTCACTTTATTTCTACCGTTTCCTGGAGAGTACATTTTCACTTCAGCAAAGGGATTTGAGGGGTGAGATGTGGCTGACGACAAATGCTTTGTTTGATCTTGCGTTCACATCCTCCGAAGCGTTATGATTTTTTCTCTCTCTCAGCACGGTTTTGAGATGTCCATGAAAATCCCATCTTAAAGAAAAAAAATGCTCAATCCAAAAAATCACAAAGTCTGAATTGGCCCCCTGGTTCTTCCGATGCATCCATCTTATTGCCGTAAGTCAGTGAACACTTTCCTCCGGTTTCTGTAGATTCAGGGAGTAAGGATTCGAGGAATAAGGATTGGTGCTAAGGCAACATCTTTGAAATAACACACAAAGGCCATTTACGACTCACATACGCATGAAATATCCACAAAACACATGATAAAACAGGGTATCCCAAACAGCTTTTGCCACGGGGGTCCACCCTTCTGCCAGCTTGCAAATGGATTGAGGAAACATTCCTGCGATGGAACTGCCCGCCAGATCACTCCTGAGGACCGGGGTTTGACATCCCATGAGATTTTGGGGAGGTTGAAACATGTGGCGGAGTGGCGGAGCGTATGTTTTATCATTTTTTGTAATTAGTAAACAGGAAAAATTTGTCCATGTTCATCATTTATACTACTTGCAGTATATCCACTTGAAATGTCTTACAACCTATAAAGGTAAAACTATCTAAGTAGATCCCCCACTTAGTGTAGCTTAAGTGCGAATTAGCAAAGAGATCCTCAGGCTTGAACGAAAGTCTTTCAGGGTGCACCAACAAAGCAAACGTGTCTTGGACAATGGATAATGTACCCTGTTTGACGGATCTCCCACGTCAACAGGCACAAACCAACCAACCAACCAACCAACCAGCCAGCCAACCAACCAACCAACCAAACAAAGGAATAAACTAAACAAAGGAATAAACAAACAAGCAAACAAACAAGAAACAAAGAAACAAAAAAACAAACAAACAAAGAAACAAAGAAAGAAAGAAAGAAAGAAAGAAAGAAAGAAAGAAACAAAGAAAGAAAGAAACAAACAAACAAGCCAAAGCCAAGCAGTGCAAATCCAAACGAACGAACGAACTAAGAGAGAAAGAAAACAAAAAAAGGGAGAAGGACGGAAACAAAAAGCAAAAACAAACAAACAGAAGCAAACAAAACATATGCCAAATGAAGGACCCACAAGAAAACATAACCGGGTTTTGTGTGTCGTGTTACCAATCCCTACATCAACACTCATGACCGCACAAAATGCCAAGAGTCAAGGGTGCAGTGGCTGACGCAATGATCATTTGCTCAGTCACGTCCAAGTCCAAACACACCCTGACGCAATGTCAGCCAGGGAGCAATTCTTGAGGACAACAGTGGAACATCAGCAGGTCCATGACTCGCTTCACCAACACTAAACGTCTTAAGATTTCTTTCGGGAAATTTTGGGATCTACTTCAAAGAGGTAACATTTGAACAACAATGGTATCTAATTACAGTATATAACATGGTGTGAGGAGATCAGTTGATTAGCGGTTAGCTTGTGATAATGGGTTAAAAGGCTACAATCCGATCAAATGTGTGTCTTTGAGAGTTGCATGAAACAAATCTCTATTTTGGCAACTGCATCAACACCTGCTACTTGCTTCTCTACTACCCCGTCACACAAATCTGTATTTTGCAAATTCTTGTGACTACACTGGCCCCAAACAGAAACCAAATTGACCAGAGTGAACACAGTTGAAAGCGAACTGGGGCATCAAAATTGATTCAACAATTCAGTATGCCTCGTGTTATTTCACTGGTAAAACCCCAGTGCCTTTGTGCACCTTGGCATGTAATGTTGACAAGACTTTGTTGTAGTTGAACTGTCCCAACATATTTATATAACCCAATTCCCTATTGGTGGATAACCTTCCTGGCAACTAATCCTGCCATCCTGCACTGCACCATACCAAACAACGCACATTTAACAATGCAAGCGTTTGAATATGATTTTCTTCCAAACCATCATCATATTAAGATCAACATGCACAGTTTTGCAAAACTTGGGTGATGCGTTATTCTGTGCAACAAGTCTTTGTATGCAAGAAGAGCAGTTCTGATTTGCACAAACATGAACTTGAACAACAACCTCAATCATATTGCTGTCTACCAAATGGAATGCCATTGATTGTGGATCCAGTATCAAGTGAATTCCATGGTCAAAACATACCCTATGACTGTGCGTTGAAAGGAACATGTCCTCAAATCCGGTAAATCTACTACTCCCGTGGGTAGCTTGGCACAGCAAGAATCACAACAACAATCTCATCAGAGTCACATCTTCTACAGTACTTTAATGTCAACATCGGATTAATAAAAACACGCGATTAGAGGACCACATTTGGGGGGTGGTGGTCATTTCTAGCTAGAACTTTGCTAAAATCACTCCCAATCAACAACGCTATTGTTTTGATCATTTCGTAATTACGTAAATGAACACGGTTTTCACTTCCTCTCCTTTTCATAGTCCTTTCATACATATTCACACGTATTCCTAGCCCTAGAGCTCTCTTCAATTTCGGCGGGTTGGGGTTGCCAGGAGGTTTAAAACCACTCTGGCCTTTCTGGATTTTATAGCTAATGGGGGCCCCTGAAAATAGGCCGTCCCCAAAAGGAAAGCTCATCTTCCAACCATTGATTTTCAGGGACTATGTTGTTTTTTTTTGTTTTTCAAGGGAGGGCATTTATCATCATTTATCCATATATCTGGGGTTGACATGACGTCATGTCAACTTTTCAGCAGTGGCCTGTTTACCCCTGGCTGTAGCACTTCAGGGCTGGGACTCCTGAAAAGGATTTGTGTTGGCAATGCCCAAACCCTCCTGGAATCAAAAACCCATGACATTCAAAAGTACTGTGTTGGTGCAAATGGCCAACTACTTAGACCCTAAACAGATCAAATAAACACCATATCAAAACATACTAAACCACATCAAAACCCACTACCCTAGGGATCCAATCACCTTGTCAGAGGATGATTGGGGTGTACAATCACCTCAGGAAAATGTTTAGGTTCCATTACCATCCATTACCAATCTCAGGTGATTGGATCCCTAGGAATACTTCACCACTCTACTTCTGTCAACTTTCATCTCTCCCTTACGGTCGTTGGATCCCTGGATCCGACAACCGACTGGCGTCCTCGGAGAACTTGCTTGTTCCTGGATGGACAAAAATATCGGCCGTGTGATGTCAAGTTGCTGAAAAAACCCATCTCCAAACATGTTTATATCCAAGGAATATTTCCCCCCAATAGAAAGGCTTAACACTATAAATGCCAGAAACACCTCTCAATTTAAGACCCCTCAAAATTCGGGCAAAATGGTTTCCTCAGGATTTGAATCCAATGGTCAATCCCTCTATATTTTGTAGCAGTATGTGTTGTAGGTAACTTGGGTAGATATGTAGGTATCTGCAGGTATATCTAGGTGTCTCTATATGTAGGTCTCTCAACTTTCCCTTTCAAACGCGGCTTGGTATCAGCTTCAAACATGAACTTCCTGGCCCCTGTGGTGCCTGTACAGGAACTTCTAACTCGTCGCTCAGCTCTTCATCACTAACGAAGGGTTTCGAGTCCGTGATATCTCCTTACTTGGAAAAACACCAGGCAAAGCACAGGACCTTTGAATGAAAGCATTGCTTCATATATTACTTCATGTGTAGACCTTTCTGGTGAAAATGAGCTGACCTTTTATTGACCTTTAGCTGGCCATGTCAGGCTATTTGGGGGATTCCAATCAACTGAAGTCTTATGGGTGGGGTGGCAACTTTTGTTTGGGACCTAGATGTCAATATCTTGTATACCCAAGCCATGAATCCTCGAATGTCCAACTCCAAAAATGGTTGATCAGATTGCACTAATCTATGCATGTTTCCTTTCTCATCATGTCACTTGAATCGAGAGGTGGGAAGAAATCACATCCACCATGGTGAAAGTGGGATGCAATTGCTGAAAAATCATTTTGTGTATACGCGGAAGGAACACGTTAGGGATATATTGGCCAAATCGATGCGATTGATTTTCCAGCATGTTTGTTTTGGGTGGCTGCTTCTTCAAGTCTTTAGGAACCTAAAGATCCTGTTAGCAGAAAGCTTGACCCCCAAACAAATCCAGCATGAGCCATGTAGCGAATAGAAACGAAGAGAAACCACCCCCAACATCCCCCAACCATACCACCCTTCACCGGTTAAGTTACTAAATGACATGTCATTTCTCAGATGCGGATTCTACTTTTAGTTGGATTTCTTGAGTCACCTGTCACGCAGCTTGAACTTTATTTATCTTTCCAAAACTAGAATCTGGATGTACAATCCATATGCTTAGGGAACATACCCAACACGCCAAACTATCTTTTCAAATCTTTTTTGTTTTCGGAACAAGCAACTGATTCCCACCAAATGACATGCCTCGCCACCTGGGAAAGCAGAACAAAAACACCGGTAGGCTTTAGACGACGCTTTCGGATCTTGATCTTGAAACCGTTTCTTCACAATCTGGTAGGCGCAATAACTTGAAATATGCTTTGAAGCTGACTTCCTTCCACAAGCAATGCTTCCAGTTCAGCTGGCTTTCACAAAAAAACATCTCATCGGTCATCGTTCTCATTCTCACATCAACCAAGTCAAACGAAGCTCAGTCTGCTCAGACCAGCGCCTGGTGTTCGGTACCTGCCAAGTTGGACTCATCTACAAGGTTGCCTACTTCTTTAAGCAGAAAACCCAAATTCTCCCCAAAACAACATGACATTCTGCCTTTGCGAATATTCAAAACTGACTGACTGACTCACTGTAGGACAAAGCACGATTATCTTTCAATGGTGAAATTTAAAAGCATGCACTTTTCGAGGTCTGATGAGGTCTGTTTTTTTTTGCTTGATTTCCAATTTGTCTTACAACCACCTACTTTGTCGTTTGTCGTTTCAAAAACCATGTTTCCTGGCCATGTTGACAAAACCCATGCCAGGCCCCAAGGGGGCACATCACTTGGAAAATCTCCACTTTGATTTTGGTGGCACCGCTATCCACCATTCGCGAGATGAAGGCATGAGCCTCCCGGGATGAACCTGTCCCAACCTGTGCTTTGGATGACCTCATCGGAGTTACAGAAATCTGGTCGAATGGAATCCAAAACTCAATTTCACAGAAGACATTGCAGAGTAGGCCCAGGCTAGTTTATCTGTGAAGCAGTCAAACTTTGTTTGAAGGACATCCACAAAAAAGGTCACCAGAATATTCATCAAGAATCTATCTATCTCTATGCCCTGGATGTCAAAGACAACTGTGTGACTGTTCCAAAACCCTTTTGGGACATCGCCTAAAACCACATGTTTTGGTAAATTTCCCTGCTTTGATTTCTCCATAGAGTGACCAGCAAGAAAAAACAACTCAAGGGAAGTGACCTTGTCAGTTGCATCATGTGCCCAGCTCAATTCTCTAACACCTTCAACAACTTACAAGGAGGAGGCTTGTCACAACTTATGGCATTATTTTTCATTTCTATTTGCATTCCCCAGATTCTCACCATCAATGCAAATACAACTATATACAATCTTAAATATCTCTGATAAGGCCATCAGTAGATCATTTAGTTAAACTGAATTTTCAAACTGCGGATCCCGAAATGTCATCACCTGTGTCCATCCGTGTTCGCAAAAAACCGCCGAATCTTTGTTTGGTCCCTATGACACCTGCTGCTGCTCTCGGCGACGACTTGCTGAGCTCGTGCTGGTACTCCTGAAATCCTGGCGGAATAGATGGAATTCGTGAAACAATCCATTGGAAGAAATTGTTTTCCGATGCTTTTTTGTGTCTTTTGAGTTGCTGGGTGTGTTTCTGTCTTTCTTCTTTCTGCATGAAGTATCAAAATTGAAAGTATATAATATCTATATACCCATATAGTATATAATATAATGTAACATTTATATATATATACATCTATTTCATTCAAATATTTGGAGCGGCCACGGATCAAAGATGTAAACTGAGTAAACTGTAAATCGTCACAGTTCACACAGCCCCCACAGCCAAACATGTCAAAAAAGGGTCGGTTTTTGGGCAGTCAAAAAGGGCAGCCCGCACAGCCACCCGGACTCAACAAGATTTCGTTTTCTCTGTGAAGCTCGTCTCACTGGGGAAGGATGTCCATCGGAATAAATGGGGCCCCTCAAATCCAGTGGGACTAGTGGGATTCGTAGGGATGACATGAACAAATTGTGAGGGAACCGACCCCAGCACTTGCACCAGCCTGAAGATATGTCATAGCCTTGGATGCATCCATAGCTGGCATGAATTCCTTAGTCAACGAGTTTTTTCGTTCCAGCATCATGCTGCATTCCAACATGGTGAGTCTGTGGAAGCTGAGTTTCAACCTGAGTCTTGTTGCTCAAATCATGGGCATTGCATTAACTTCTAGTTTCGCAACATCGTCGATGTGAAGAACCAAACATATAATCAAGCCAGTATGAATCTGCCGGCCTTGCCGGCGTGTCTAGTGGCAATGGGGTTTGGTGAGTTGCTTGTATGTAATGTGCTCTTGCTAGTATGTGTATGTTCTTGGCCGCAGCTGAGAATTGTCCCTTGGATGGATCTTTTGCTTCGGGTTGTTGTTGTTGTTGTTCTTGTTCTTGTTGTTGTTGTTGTTGTTGCTGTTGTGCTGGTGGGGCTCAATGCGGAAGCAAAAAAAAGCCTTAGGCTAAGGAGGGGCCGGTGGGCTAGCCGGCGCACGACAAATACGATGGAAAGCAACTAGGATCATTACCAAAAAGAGAATGAAACCAAAACTGTTTAAATACCTATTTTAACTCCAAGCTCTTGTATCTTCATCGGACTGTGAATCCCATCGAATAGAAAGCCTCGTTTTTTTTTGTGGGAGTCATCTCGAAGCGCTCCCCTCAAGATGAGTGATCCCCCAAAGTCCTAGATGTTGATTGCATAAAACTTGTCTCACGATCATTGGGTGTTGAATTTTCTTTTTGTAAGTGAATACCTCTTGCAACGTCTACGGGAAGGCAGTCCACAAGCGGCAGCCGAGCAAATATGGAGCAGATTCCATGGAGTCACCAGCGAAGGTCACAGGTCTGCGTTTCAAACAGGAGACATTCAGAAACCTTCATGGACAACGAAACCATGAACAAACCAAACATGGATTTGCCATTTTTTTCGTCCAGCTTCAGTCAATTTCATTTCTGCCAAAGAAGCACCTGCAGCTCAAGCAAAACGACAGAGCTTTATCTGTGCTTCCAAAAATCCCACCAAAAATGAAGCTGATGTCAATGATATCGGCTATTTGAAAACTGTTCAGTGCCGGGCCCTGCTCCAAATTTCCCAATTGTGACTAGAAATGCTGGGCAGAAGAGTTGGTCAAAACATGTTCAAACAAAACCGACCATTGATGGCTGCAAGTTCCAGTTCTACCTGAAATTTCCCAACACAAACTTGTGATTTGCTGTAATGAAAAACACAAGCTGCAAGCACACCACATGCCACATACCCTCATAGACACTAGGCAGGCATAACCCTACAACTGAATCATCCTACCAAAAGCAACCATGATCTTCCTTGGGTTCCGCCTCACGACTATTACAAAGTCATGTATCCCTGACCCAAATGCCGAAACTCAACTTAATTGCATGAAATTCAGATTCCATTGAAGCAGGTGTATGGTTTTTATGGATTTCCGATTTCGGCAATTTGTTGGCAACTCCACTCCGGAGTTGCCTTGAAGCATCAGCGCCATGACCGGGTTCCCTGCCCTTTTTTTCAGCCCTGCCTTGGAAATCTCGCAATAACATTGCCTCACATTCAGCAAAGTCATTTGTGAAAACACATGGATGTTTCCAAAACTAGGGATACCCCAAAATGGATGGTGAAAATAATGGAACACCCTATTTTTAATGGATGATTTGGGGGGAACATCCCCATATTTCTTGGAAACACCCAAATGAAGCTCTAGGGCTGAAATTCAGAAACCACCTGATCTTTGATAGCTGGAAGGTCATTATTGCTTGGTGTCAATGGAGTTTTCCAATTGAGAGATGCGGAAATATGGAACGGACAAAGAAAAACAGCAAGCCTTCTTTCTTCAGTCTAGGGAGGTAGTATGAAAGGATGTCAATCCAATGGTGCAACTGTGTAGAACCACTCACTATGCGGACCGGTGATTTTGCACGACCATGGACATCTGATGGATCATGGGAAAATATGTCTCTTCAAGGTCCCGATCGTTTCTTTTACAAGAGGACCGGTCATTTTTGCACCGATGCATAACTCAGGCGGGAGGAAGAGTAGTTGACGATTTGAAGCCCTCTCACACAATCTGAGTCCAATTGGACATCTGTTCCAAGTAAAGGTGGAATCTACCAAAAATGGATGATACTCGATATGAGTCCATTCTTCCTTCTCTCCACCTTGACCTTAACTACCAAAACACCAATTTTTTCCACTCTGTTTCCTTCACTCATTTGCGGCTAGTGACTGCCAATTCTGGCGAATGCTCTCTCAAGCGCAAGTGACTATCCAGCTCCACAACTGCATCGCCTCGGTTTTTATTTCGCCGAGATCAACCTGCTGGATACACCGCCCCAACGGGGAGTTCACCGACCAGCCGAAACTCCAAGGTGGCGAGCTTTAGGTGTTTCTAGTCAGTCAAGAAGTCATCCAATATTTTTGTAACCCAGCGACAACACAAGTGCAACAAAGCAATTGCAGCATTCAACTGCTGTGTCAGTTTGGAGCTTGCTCCCTCTTCCTGGGCGATTGCGAAGAGTAGAGCATTCATATAGAATCAGTGAGTACAGTCTTTTCTATGCATGTATACAATTGCATACACGTATGTTGCATGACTGTATGAACGCCAAGTGTCGTAAAAGGATGTAAAAGGTACCTACTTGCCTGATCCTGCCTGTGTGTTGGGTTGAATTATCATGGATCATCTATATTCATCTAGATTCTAGATATATGATACTGCATGACCCTTTTGCATACCGGCAACTATTTCCATGTCCTCTTTTGGCTAGTGAAGTAAAGAGCCATCTCCAACATAAGGCAGCAATTCTACTCTTTCACTGACCTGTCCAGTACCAATGAGTACCTTCTCTCCTATCGGGTATCCACGTCCATTTGTTGCTGTGGGCTTCAAGCCTTCACAGCTCCAATGACTCAACAAACGCCAAGAATCCACCCGTTTCTCGGCTCTCTTCCTTTCGAATCGCACGCAACATCTTCGAGGTGAATGGGCTTTGTGCAAATCCCCGGCAAAGGATAGATTGTCACAACAGGTTCATCAATCAACTCTGCATATAAAGGAAACTATATTAGAAGCGTCGAAGCGTGATCCAAAAAAACTGTGCCAAATTCCGCAATGGCTGCACATTTCCATCGTCAAGAGCAAACACAACCATATTCTACTATCTTGATAAACTTTGTCATAAATATGACTGCATTATACTTTCATGGATCAAAACAGCAAAATTGTTTTTCAAAATCTGGTTGTTTCAAGTCATTTCCTCATCTCATTCATCTCCTCTCCTCTCCAACAACTCCCTCGGGAGGTGACTCAACCTGTCTCGATGTTTTTCGGCTCCTCAAAAAGCCCGTGACCAAGCAGGCAAAGGCCATCACTGAGATACTTCCCATGAGCTCCATCGCCAGCACCCCTCGAGCAGTTGGTCACCATATGAAAAGAATATGATTCTATGATTACATGATACAACGATTTCATGGGTTTCAAACGTAAGACAACTCTGTTTGAAAAATTGTGTGAAAACAAAGTTGGTATACATATATATGTACATAATTCTTATATGTATATATGATCACATGTATGTATAATATTCAGATTTCAGGTACATAAGGATTGAATCTTGTTCATTCCTACACTCCCTTGTAATCATAGCGCCATATATAACTCAAATTTGACCTCGCAATATGACTTTTTTAAGTCCATCTCGAGGTGGTGTTTCTTCTGGCCTGATGCAGTAATAACTCGGAGATTTTGGGGGAAAACATCCCCGAAAATGAAGATGGGTCCACGATGAAACCCTAAAATCCACTATTTGGGTGTTTCCGAGAATAATGGTACCCCCAAATCATCCATTGTAATGGGGTTTTCCATTACAAACCATCCATTTTGGGGTACCACTATTTTTGGAAACATCTATTTGGACAGGAACAAAACATATTAAATCAAAACATATTAAACAAATCTTCCAAACCTCTATTTTTGTGTTCCATGCTAAGTTTCTTAGTTTTCTGGTGCGTTTCTTTCTCTCCAAGATCAAATGGGACACTTTATCGACCTGAGCCACTAAAGATTCAGAATCCCCTATGAAAAGGATCGCATAATCCCTTACAAAGTGGCATTGAAATGGCAACCTGTGGGCTGGCCTTTAAGAGCATTGTAGTTAGAGACATCCAAATGGCTCACCCGTGAACTAGCAATACCTACTGTAAGGCGCAGACAGGGCAACAAGTCCATGTCGCATGACCACCAAGGGCCCACTCTCATGCGCTCTGTGTGCTATAACTTGAAATTAACATATCCTTTTAAATATCATGTATATATTGTTTATTGCTACAATATTTCGTACATGAAACATACCTTTAGTTTCATTGCATACATTCCTCTTGAGATAGAAAGTCACCGCTGACTCACCAAAACTTTCTCTTCCCACCTCCCTTTTAGGAAAGCAGAGGAACGAGCTCGGTGGGGTGTGTGTCGTTTTTCTGAATCAGCGGGAATATACCAATCATCAAGTGCAATTCTGACAGTCAACCTGCCACACATACAGCGATCAAGAGCCAAGGACCCAGCAGGTCTAATGCACCCGTTTTCTGATGGATTCTCTTATGAAAGGGAATATGGTTCCGGGACTTGGGGGTATTCCGCTATAGACTAAGGTTACAAACCACTGGACCCCACACAATCAATTCACAATCAAACATGAGAATATCTTCAAATGAGGAATGGACCAGAAATGGAGAAAACTCCTGGGACTCCTGTTGCTTTGCTACAACAGGGGACCGTCATAAATCCAGTAAGAGAATGTAAGAGATTGAATAGCCCACCATAAGGCTTCACCGACAACAACTTTTCAACACCAGTTATCCATGAATGGATGGTCTGGGCTGAGGGGGATGTTGCAAGAAACATAAAAGATACACAGATTTAAAATCCAAAGGGCTATGATGATATAGGTCCTATAGCAACATCCTCGAAAACCCTGGTCACATATTTTAGGCTACGCCCTGAAACATCATTTCGGTTGAATCTGTTGAGATCCGAGAAACATGATGAAATAGGCCACATTGCAAAGCGCCACAGATTTGATTTGTGAAGGAATCACCACCTGGCATCTCGGTCACATGCTCACTGCGCATGTCGAAAGTGAAAGTATGATACATCAATCATCACAAGGGAATTTTGAATACTTTTCTTGAAGCTTTGCTCATCTTTTCCCAACCATTTCAATCTATGATCGAATCTTCGACCCTGCCATTGGTAAAAGGTAAAAAGGTGCAACCACGATGCTGAAGGAATGCGCAAGGACAAAAGCAACGTCATATGAACCTCCACCTAAGGCGACCACAAAGGTGCCATTTTTGGAGGGGAAAACTTGCAGCCCTGAGAATGGGGGAAAACATGGCTTCCAAGATGATTCTTTTGGTATATAACTATGTGAAAATGTATATATATATATGACATACCGACATGTTCAGTAGGTATGATATACATATGTACACATAGTATACATGTATAATATTGTATAATGTAATACATGCATAATATGGGTGTTGATTGTACATGAACATATATTTCAAACACATGTAGCAATAATGCCAAATCATGAATACATACTATCTACGCTTGTATTGTTTGAGGGGCTAGGAAAACACCTGACGGTATGCATATTCAATAATATCAGTGTGGGAAATTTATGTCACCCACCTGCAACAAGGTCCTCCGAAAGCATTATGCAAAACAGGAAACAAAACATATTACTGACTGCACAATTTCTGGCCAAAGTCCCAAATCACTTGAGTGCCTTCCCTTCAACATGGATCTGAGCCACATATTGAGAAGGTGTCACCACCAAAGGGCTGAGATACAGCCTCAGGGATATCAGCACTATCGTTGGGAAGAGTTAAAAGCAGATGGCATGACATGGCGAGGTGTGCAGGTTAAGCTCAAACTTTACACGATATACGATCATCAAAGATGTATCACAAAAGGAGGCCAAAGTAGGCCATACTTAAAAAATTAACACATGAAACCACTAGTCACCTCTTTTTCTTTTCCCTGTGAGATCTGGGTGAATGATGATGAATGATATTCTTTGTGACACTCTTTCACCAAGGAAACTTCTGGAACCAAGACGGATATAAACCCATCTTGTCAGTGATCAACCCAGACCACTTGCTGGGATAAATACAAAACCTGTCATTTTGGTCTGGAAAAACCCATCATCTGCCGGCGAGTTGTTCACTTGAGCAAGGTACAGAGTCGACACGATGAAGAGAATATAGACAATATCCTCAAAAGTTGCAGCAAGTGAACATTTGCTCACCAGTGTGCAATCGAGGGTTACATGACAAACAAGGACAAGCACGAAAAACAAAGAAGGGATAGATCTGGCCCTCCAGAGCAGGAATTCAGATTCGAGTGTAGTACAGGTGAAACCAAAAGCATGTGGGGTTGTGCACCCCATTTTGTAGTATAAAATGGGTGCCAACTACAAAACGGGTGTGCACACCCCAACTGTTGGTTTCTACAAAATGGCTGCACACACCTTCAGATGTGTTGATCTTAAATGTGCTGTTGGAATGGTTTTGCAATCGTAGAAAATGGGTCTATCGTCATGTATGTAGCCCGAGACGATCTTTACAAAATGGTCTCTACTACAGTAATTACCAATCAACCTCAAAACAAGAGCTCTATAAAACGACATTGAGTTTTAAGGGGAGGGTCGATCTACAAAATGGGGTCTACAAAATAGGGTGGCCCAACCCCACCTAACCTCAACCAGGTGGATATCCATTTTATTTTGCGCACGACCCCACCCATTTTGTAGAGGAAACTGGAGGGGGGGATCCAAAAGCGGCAAACAAAACCAGACTTAACCGTTCATCCTGTGGATCACAAGAAATTCGAATTGAATTGCTGTGCACAGCTCCCAAAATCGCTAGTGCAACTGTGAAACTGATCTGTTAGCTTATTTCATTATATGTACCCTGCAAAACTAGATAGCATGTGCAAAGGGCATTTTGTAATAAAACTACAGTACACAGAGCCACAGCAACACGGAATGCTGCCGCCATAAATGGGAACATGTAAAATGACAAATGGAAGTGAACAACCATTTTTTCCAAAATCCACAATGAATACATACGGGGAACACAATAAGCAATACTGTATATAGTATAGTTTGAAAGATATCACCTATCAAACACATACAAAGTGATACAATGCAATATCGTGTCATGTACTGGCCAATGCATACAACAATGTATGCCTCCGACCGAGTCTTTTACTACCCATAGACTCATATACTAGAATTCCTACATCGTATGACATTCTATCAACCTACATGATATCACAATAAGATGCAATCAAATTGGTAATGACCAAATTGTACTACATCCAGATGTAAATATTTATATACATGACAAGAAAAATATATTAGATTGCAATCAGTAATTGCTGATCATATCTTTGTATCATGTTCGAAATAACAAAACCGACATATAAGTGAAATAAACTGTCATTTCAGATTTTGTTGCCACTTTTTTCAAGTTGCATCACATCATGACATAAGTCATTCATGCATCATACCTACTGGCAATTGCACATGCAACCGATATATGTCCTGGATATGTCACCATGATAATACGTCATAGATGCCATAGTTTCTTCATCTCTGCATTCCATCTTTGAAGGTTGTCTCATCCAATTTCAGGTAAAGGTCGTAGCTTAACAGGCATGGCAAATACATGCAAGAGGTGAAGTACCCAGCATGGGCCAGCAATGCCCAACCTGCCACAGGGGCCAACCAAGAGCCAGGAGCCAGGATGGCCAGTTGGAAAGCTTTTCTTGAACAAGGATAACATGGATGACTGTTTCTGGCTGTCTTCACATATTTGCATATTTTCACTCTAGACTCTAGAATTGTGGGTTTCATTGTTGGGACTGGTGAATGTGCGCAACTTGGCAGGACCCCAAAAATCTTGTAATGATTCGATTGTAGGGAAGAAACGGAAGTGAGGCGATAATACCTATGATAGTCTAAACACTGGAACCGAGTTTCCATTTTCCAATCTCACTAGTCTATTTGTGTTTCGTATTTTGTTTTGGTTCTGCATATATGTAAATATAAATATACATGATTATACATGTATATATAATTATATATATACATATTGTAAATGTCGCATCCATTCCATATTCTTCCTCCAACAAGCTTTTTCGCTTCCATGAAACCGGTTTGGTTTTCCATCTTTCGGAGCCAAGAGGCACAAGATCGGAGACCATACCTTGGTGGCTCCGCCATTAAAGACCCGACTCACATGTAGAATATCCACATAAAGTCGATATGTCTTGATGTATATATCAAAACATGCATCATGAACCGTACTATATGTACTATACACATGCAAAAGTGATAAGAAATATGAAGACATCAATCTTTTTGAACATCAATAGAACATGACAATCTTTACTTCCTTGCGATTGGGCAAAATCATACCTGAGCGACCTTCGAGGTGTAACAACTTGGAACTTCAACCAATTTGGGTATAGGAAATCATATTTTTCACCCTTACTTGAACTCCCCTCCATGATACCCTCGTCTACAGTGATGGAGCCCTTTTGTTGTGCTTGACTATGAAGCTTGGAGAAGAAAAGATGCTCACTTGCTGCGACCCACTTCGAGAAATTCAAATGTAAGTGTCAAAGGCATGAAGCATACTCAGATTCAAGTGGATTGCATACTTCTCATGAAGATTCTCTAGGGGAATTCCTGTGCAAACAAAAGCAAGTCCTGACACAGGCAACACTGTACTGCTACCTGCTTACTTTTTGTACCTTGGCGTTTACCTTCTCATCATAAAACACACCAGTGGTGCTATGTATGTACTTCGCAAGGGTATATCCACACTGATTTCACAGTTGCTTTGGCTCCTATGGAAAACTTATGGCTGGAACATAGGATCCGATCCCAAAAGAATGCGGATCAAGATGCATCTGCAATTTGGATCTGCATTAGCAGGAGGTAGACAAAACAACATGCCTCAGCTGTATGCTGCAAGAAAAACACATCCCCAACCAAAAAACCCTGCATGACATCATGGCACGGATTGACAGATTATTTTTGGGTTCGGAAAACAAAACAAACGTTTAATGAATTTCCATTCCAGCCCTTTCAGAGTTCATGATATGCTGTCTTTCTATATTAAGGGTGAACAACTGTGAAACCTGTCGATCTTCACGTGTCTTTTTGTTAAGGGAGCGCAACCACTCCCCCAACATCAAGAGTTCCCTTCAACAGTGTTCCGTTCAGAAAGGCACCTATTCGACCCTCCATGTGGTGTTTACTTTTCTGAATCTCTTAGTCTTAAACATGATGAAAAAAGAGGATACAGGAACTGAGCAAGCTTAATTCAGTGCACTTTTTCCGCATCAAAGCAACCAGCATTGAACTTGGGAGATCCCAATGGTTGGTTGGAAGATAAGTTTTCTCAAAATTGTTTAACTTAATAAAGAAGGAATATTAAGAACTCACAAGGTTCATTAAAGAAGCACAAAATTGGTTCAGCAAATTCCACTCTCTTAATCATGTTGAGAAGTGACTTGCACCATGGTTCTTCCACTGAAAAAACCGATCCATTCCCACTCAAACCCTGAAGTGATGGCCCTCTATTTTTTCAACAAGGTGCTGCATACATACAAATCAAACCTCAGGCTGACACATTTTTTTTGGCCGTCCCAAATTGTAAACATCTTCTAAGGTTGCCCTCTATACAATTTGTGATGCAAGTGCAACATTGACCCACGAGTGTCACAAGTGCCCAACATATGCCAATTATTGTTTATAAAATTTGATATGTAGATATAGATGTAAACACATATATTTACATACTGTGCAGGAGTGGGTAACTATGAAATATTTTGAACCTCCTTAGGATGGCCATCGCAATGATGTGCTGAATGCTTGAACCTAGCAACATGGAAGGGAGCATATCTTGAAAAACCCACCACCAACGATTCGTGTTGACATCCTGTGGGAACACTGAAATTCACTACAAAATATCATTGATCATATGGGTATTGTTGATGGAGACAACGTGTCATGTACAAATGACGTCCCCGTCACAGTTAGTCCACCCTCTAAAAATTACCCAACTCTTAGATGGAGCTTGTGTGTTTGTTGCTCCATGTCCTGGGGGATGCTATACCAGGGTATGCGGACGGTTTATCACCTCCCCTGTGATGATGATGATGATGAGGAGGAGGAGGAGGATGATGATGATGACGATGATGCTAATTTTGTTGCTGTTGATGATGATCATCATAGTGCTCGTTTAGGGTATTTTAGGGTAAAACACTTTTGAGTTCCATTAAACAAAACATACATTTGAATGTAAACAATGTAAGAACATGATAGGTAGTTCAAGCCCTGCGAAACGGATTTACAGGCGTGTTTTTCTATGTCGTGTCAACATCTGACAAACAACAAGTCAATGTCAACCCATTTTAGTGCCCAACAAGGTCACTTGAAGGCCCAAGCGACAAGAGGCTAGCTTGCAACGACCTGGTGTGTGAAGATTCAGAACATCAGCTGCAAAGAATGGATGTTGATAATTCATGATCATTCATGGTACAACCCAATCTGCGGTTTCATTTTTGACCCATTTCAAACATAGTTTCTAGTCAAGTAAAACATCTTCCACATGACTTCGTTTAAACACCAACAAGTTGAAACAATTGTGCACAAGTGATTCGTGGGTAAGGTCTCTTCCCCGTCAAAACGCAGCTAAATGTTGCATCTAAGCCCTACGCGACACTTTGGACTTTCAACTTTGACTCGTCTGCAATAATTCTATTCAGCCAAAACTTTCTTTCAAGTATCAATGCACACAGGACATGTTTGACACCAACCAATCAAAATGATTGATAGTAATGACAATAATGCTAAACTAAATCAAATTCTTCCTACATCACTTAAAGATACTGTTTTTGCAACTGTCATTAAAGGGTACCTGGAAGAAAGGGTCCCGCATAGGTTTACTTCAAAAAAATTGTTTTTCTTTTCCAGTTTCCAGTTCCAAGATCATTCGTTGCACTGTCGATAAACATTCTCAGGTGGACAATCTGGGTACACCCTAACTCACTTAGCCAATGGACCCTGAAATAAAAGTTTGAACTTTATTTTCTCTACTAAATATTTGTAATCCCAAAAAGTTTAAAGTTTAGCCATTGGCCAAGTAAGCTAACTTGAGGGCATTCCAAATACCGCCTACCAAAACCCACTCGAGGCCGAATCCAGGTCAAACAAAGTCATTGTAGTTTGCTCAGATACCACATCATGTAGGCGAGTCTTCAAATGACTTCGATTTGTCTAGTCGTAAATCGAACGGCAAGTACCTATCCTTCAATGCGCTAGAGCAGGTTGGGATGCAAGTCCCAGTTTCCAAAAAACATGCCCCCCCCCCACCATGGAGGGTGACACCTTCTATGTCTAATCAAATTTGAACAAAGATTTGTCCAGTTCTCCATTATCATTACCTTTCTTCAGAACCCCTCATACGAAATTACAGCACAAGGAACACCATGCAAACCCAACTCATGAAGTTTGATGAAGGTTGCGTCGTCAAATGCTATTTTCAAACCTCATGGCATCTTCCCGGGGTATCTAGAGTCACATCCATCCAAATAAAATAATCACCACCATGGCACTGGTCTGCATTTCTACAGCAACCATATCGTCGTACTCTGTTTTCTCCTTCCTGACAGAAGAGGCAGGGTTGCAAATTGTTTTGCAAAAAGGGTGTACAACTACCTAGTTGTATCGGAGATGTATACCAAATATGTAATCTATTCCTGTACGCTATTCATGAGGGGAGACTCAAACATGTCTGTATTTGAATTCCTCAACTACGGAATCTGTTTTGTCAGTGCCGATGACTTCCCGACTTGAATTGGCTCTTCCGTGTCGTTTCAGTACCAGTCAATTTGTTTCTTCGGTCGCACTGGTGGCTATAAATTGCTTGAATCAATGACTATCATGATTCCAAGCCAGTTGAAACAATCACGAGTCAACTTTGGTATATAAATCTTTCCAAAATCCCAGCTGAACATTAACCTTCAAAACATCTTGGACAATTCCTAACCTTACCCCTAGCACATAGTAGTGGTATGTAATGGCTTCTAACTAACATGACAGTCGTACACAAGTACACTCCCTGAAACTAATTTAGCCTCTCAAAACTAGGCCATCCCACAAGCAACAAAATCATCTTCCAACCATTTACTTTCAGGGGCGAACTGGCAAACTGTTAGTTTCAAGGAGGGTATGAACCATATGGACCGTTTCAATGGGGATGATACCTAACATATTATGTTTATTATCAGCCCCATCCCATTGTGAACATGACCTTCGCAACGCACTCAGCATCACCTGTTGCAAAGCCGCACCGAATCGCCTGAAAAAAAACAGCGATTTGTGTCTGAAAATGGTAGGTTTGGTAGCATGGAATACCAAGGAATACCAAAGTAAACCAGGTAAAAGAACAGAAACCAGTAAATGTACATACTAAAATATATAAGTATAGCGCCATATATCTATTATATACCAGTAGGAGTTGCTAGCTAGCTACATTTCAATCATTTCACCAAACAAAGATTTTCCAGTCTGCAAATATCTAGAATTTGGAACCAAATTAACTTATACATAAATGTCGTGTAATGTGTGTATACATATATATATATATATACACCTAAAGAAACGAAGCAATGTAAGTACAGTATTCAGAATCACCAATGCATACACCTGGACACCCAGACAGAGAGATCCGAACTCCAGACAAACAAAGAGACATAAATGTACAGCATTGATAGATAGCCAATATCTATAATTATTGTATTGCATACCTACTTCTAGCGGTATACCAGAGTTCCCGCAAAGTTACATGATCTCTGAATTCCATGTCAGGAAGAGACAATGTCTTGGGTTTTTCATACGACACTGCAAAGCCCCCACAAAGAAAACACGACGTCGTGATCTATATAGTGATTGGATTTGAATCACAGGGATCAAGCCTGAACGATTTCAAGATACTTCAAGTAGCATACGCTTTGAAAGGTTCAGTGGTTTTGCTTGTCCTTTAGAACTAAATCACCGCTGCAATTCTCTCTCATAATGAACATCAGTCTGAAGATGTCTGAAGCAACAGTCAAACTGGGTGTCAAATCCTCATGTGAACTCAAAAAAACAAAGGATTTTCGAGGAGCGCTGGTGAAAATCAGGGGATTTTTGCGTGAAGCATATCAAGCATCTTCGTCCCATAGCTCCATTAAGGTTGAAACAACACACCCTTGGAACACACCCCTAAACCCTTTACCAACAGGCTAAAAAAGGGATTCCTTTCATAGTTTGCTGGGGGAGTGGTTGGGGTGTGCTCTAAGGGCGTATTGTAACTTTCTTGAAATTATATTCCATCATATATAAATTAAAATAAATTACAACTCATACAAATCAGGAGCCATGGTCCTTCTGCATAATTCCTCCTTTCCCCTTCATAGATCCCACCAAACGAAAACCAAACACCCCCTCAACTTTAGCACAAACAAAACAAACACCCTCCCAACACCCCAGGGTAGGGGGTGTAAGACCCGCCTGATATCGGCAAAGCGTGATCTGAACGCAATGCCAGCACTCCAGATTAACATCAATTGCATGCCTGGCACCAAAAGGTCATGATGTTGCCAACATGGACACGTACATCAATGCTGGAACAATTGCCTGCCAAGCTTCGGTCCATTATGGGTGTATGAAACTGATGGGAGGCACACATGTACAAATAGACTTGAAGTAGTTCCATATTATGGTCATTCAAAATAGTTCTATTTTTTTAAAATGACAGTCCCTCTTCAAAAGAGATAAAGCTCTTACATGCATCAATGTATCCAGGATTTAAGACATACAGTAGTCATCGGTCTACTTCCAAAACACCTGCAGCCAATCCAACAAACACCGCCGCTTCATTCGGGATGTCCATGGCGTTTCACCCGCGAGTGTAAATTCGGCAAGGTAGATTCAGTAAACTGGGTCAAGTGTCAAGAAACTTCCCCACTGAGGCTAAAAAAGCTCAGCGTAAATATTTTGTTTAGCAAATACGATTCAAGGAACACTCTGTTTTTTCCAAAAGAAACTACACAGAACCCACCCCAACTCATTCAGAAATGCACTAGAGATCCAACGTAAAAAACAGTGTGTCCACCTGGTTTTCATCTGTTGGTGGTTTCGGCTTGAGCCGCTGATGGACCCACGCCGGACCGAAAATGAAGATGTACCAAAGGTTTCCTGGAAATTCTCTTTCAAAAAACATGCTGATCATGCTATGTAGAGTTTCTATAACGTTTACCATTACATGCCCAATGAAAAAACATGGAAAAGCTTCAAGAAACACATGTCTCATGTATTGAAGTTCATGCGTCTAGGTGATATATGGGCACCGGCACGGGGTAGTTTCCGGACCCCATGAAGACCTCCAGAATGTTTTTTTTCATGTGCTTCACCCTCTTCTGGTTGCTTGGTGGCTGAGCGAGTTCTTTGAGTTTTTCATAGTCAACACTTATGTGCTCGTCCGAATATCTTTTTGTGCATTTGTGCAATGTTTCTCTTTTTTTTTCTAGATTACGTACTAAAAGTGTGACGTTTTCTCAAAGAAAAGACAAGGCATCATCTCTGATCTACTTCTTTCACAGAAAATTCTTCCAACACAAGCTGGCAGGTCATTGTCCCGCGCCACAAACCTTGGAGTCTGCATGTTAATTCATGTTGACTCTTAGTAAGCACATGTCCTTTCTCCTTAGCGGGCACAAGCCCAAACGAAAACAAACCGGATTCTAGCTTCCTCAGTTTCTGGCTCCATACTTGTGTGAAACCAGCTAAAGAGGAACGAAGATCGACTCACTCTTCTTGAACTACCTACAACAGACCTTTGTATTGGTTGAATACCTTGATTATCTAGTTTTGCATTACATAATGTATTTGCAGTTGATGACGAGGTGAAAGGAAGTGTGGAGGAGGCATGCAGGTAACGAAGAAAGTGTTTGTACGCAGAAATAAAGCTTAAACAAAAACATGTATATAGTATTTATTGGAAACAAACCAAACACCCGCCCAAAATAACAAACAAAGACAAAGAATAGTTTCTAGCCTAGTCCGGAAAGTGTTTGTTTCTTGTGTCTGGTGCTATGTTTTTTTAGTCCTTGTCGAGCCAACCTTTATAAACACAAGAGTTGATATTGTCAATCATTCAGGATCTTCACAGGTGATTCGAAAAAGACGCCTCGTTTCGGAGATCTCTGAGATGTCCTTGTGCCATTGGGCCCACCTCAGGCAACGTTTCAATGGCTAGGGCACCAGGTGCCTTGTAGCTTTTGACTCCAAGGGTTGCCTGCTTCAGATTTGGAATTCTTGTGATTGCTTAAAAAAAACCTGTGTCACTTCAACATTTGCTGCATCATTCATTACATACTTAGATCATTCTCCAACAAGTAGCTGAGATATGAAGTACTGCCTTGTAATGATCATTACTTGTTGATCCCCGACCAACCCCGATCCGGAAAGGTCTGGAGGATAAACCTTTCGAGTGATACTCTGAGTTTGAGTTCTGTTCCAGACCATTGAAAATCACTAGCCACATGCCGCAAATCAGTTCATCCGGCAACCTCAGGGCTTGGGATGCCTGCTAGATAGTTGCCTTTTTGGGGTGTACCGTTATGATTACCTAGATATCTAGGAGAGCAAAATCAAAGTTCTTTATTCATGAACTCGTGTATACAGTTTGCATAAAATGCAATATAAATCCATATAATGGATCATTCGATATCTATCATCCCACATTACCCTAAGCCCAAGCATTAAGCTTGGCTGCCTTCAGTTCCTACCAACATCTACCAACCATACCTCACCACCTAGAAACCAACACATATCCCACACTCCTTCTGATCTGTACCGAGGTACCACCAAAGCCTCAGCAACCAACGGAGCAATCAACGGGCGATAAAATCAAAATCTCAGTAGGTTTCCAATCTGATTTCCAGATCCCATAATACGTATATATATATAACTTGGTGGTGGTTTCAACCCCTTTGAAAAAATATTAGTCAAATTGGGAATCTTCCCCAAACAGGGATGAACATAAAAAATATTTGAAACCACCACCTAGATAATATTACGTGCGTCTCTTGGATGTTCATCCACATCATGTATTCCTAAGAATGGCCAATTCCTCAGTTTGCGAAATCTGCTGAACTCTGAGGCTGACAAGACCATTTCATAAAAACTAACCATGTCCCTTACCATAGATAGACAATACACATATGTTTCAACTTAGATACTTGTAGACATATTCCAGCCGTTTTGTATGCACGGAAAACCATCGGGAACTTTCTCATAATTGCACTAAGTCTCCCAAATCCTTATGGCAAACACACTTCCCATATGGCAAACATTTCCCAAATCATATAGCAAACATATCTAATGACATCATCATCATGGATGTGTAAAAATCACATCTCCAGATCTTCTCTATTCCTGGGCTCCACCACCGAAAGGATCTCCAGGTGAGCAAAGCCAAACATATCGCCTAAAGTTGGATGGAAGTGGGAGGGCCTTGGTGATGAGTAAAAAACATTGTAGTTGAAAATGGTAAATGATGGTATGTCTGCATGTAACAATGGTGTATCTAACACACTTCAATATGTACATATATATATATATATGTAATGTATGTATGCACATACTGAAGCTGACATGATCACACAGTTTGTATAGTATGTGCTTAGCACGTAGTAATATACATGATAATGATTGATAGTATTATATCATATACGATCGCATGTCACCACATTCCATATGTCATGTTGCAGCATGTCATCGAGGTGTCATCCTTTCCCTGCCAGGTCCCTGCCACATCTGGGACCCTTGGGATCCGCACCGCGAGGCAGCCTACAATGGCAGACATCAATAGCAATTCAGCGCCACCTGTGCGAGAGGGTGTGATGTTTGTCGACTTGTTGTACTGATGAGCAGCGTCACTTTTAAGTCATGGGATGTCCGATATCCGTCCGTTGGGACTTGGGTAATTTCAGGGTTCGAAAGGCTGCGAGTAAATGTGTATCTAAGTATCCAAGCTACAGAATGTATAAAATAATCTATATATTAATGTTACTTACTAGTACTATCCATAAAGTCCTACATATAGATGAATATCTTGTCACAAATTTGAATGCGTATATGTATCTATATATTACAAACAAGCATGGAGGATAGAATCCAAAACACTTCTGTTCTTGGTGATCCTATTTATATTTCTGAACGATTTAGGATCACATGATTTACCTTATACAAACTCGGATGTTGAGGTGTCACCTTAGAATTAACTTTTGTTCATGGCTTTTCCTGACTTGGTGATATGAAGTCCTTTAAACATCTTTCAACCACCACTTTCTATAATATTTGAGGCCATTCCTGCAAGGCTCATTACAAAAGAAAATTGAGAAACAAAAACATGGAACCAACAGAATTCAACATGATTTCTCGACAGGGGACTTGGGGACTTGTTGTCGGAGTAGCCATGAATCTTCCATGTGCAACCAATCCAACATCTGTCGGAAAGGTCGCGGAACATCATGCTGCACTCCACCAACAGTCATGGATCTGAACCCACCTACAGTAATGCATATGAACAGTAACGCTTCTTCCCGGTATATACCCGGGTGTTTTTATTCCGTTGTTTTAATTCGCTTTGAATCTCCAAGTAAAGGTGCATGAATAGTCCAATAAGTCTATTCTAAGTGAGTGTATTCAATTAAAATCTATTCACTCCTTAACCTGAATGAAGGCTCCGAGGGATTGAATTGCCACTTAATCTTTTGGATCATCTAAGTCGCCTGCCTAATCTGATGTTTTTACTGTACTTAATTGGAGATCTTTATCCAGACAAATAATGTCCTCTTCTGCAAATATATGTAATTATATATCTATCATGTGTAAATCCGAAACATGCAATTCCAACTCTTTCATAAAACTATTCTAGCCTACAAGAGCCTTACTATACGTACTATCAACACCTATCAACCATTATCTATCATCATCCAAGATCCCAGTTCTAGCTGCATGTTTGCCCATGAATAGACCCCGCGTGGATGCCTGCAGCAGCGTCTTGCAATCGCTCAGTCTCAGGCACCAGCCAAGCACAATTCGACCTCCCAGCACCCCGGCATCGGCATGGTACGCTGTGCTTAGGCAAATGAGTGACTCAAACAATCTCCAACATGGTGCAACAAAAAATGTTAGTGCCTATGCCAACCTTTCCACCAAAACGCAGACTTTTCAGGGTAATGGAAAAAAAACAACGGCCAGAAAGTCTTTTCAAAACACTGCCGACGTGATTTGTAAGGTGCTTGTAGTATTGGATTTTGCTGTCATACTTTGCGAAACCATAAGCACAGTTGGAGCGAACACAAACATCAAACCGGAAAACCTGAAAAACAAAAACAAAAGCCCATCTGGTCATATCTATTCACATGTAACTAGTCACAACATGGAAAACTACGGAAAACTGGCACCAAACTTCTCATACCCCCAAACTCCCCCCCAAAAATCCATTTAGAAACAAAAACATTTGCAGACTTGCCCTTGGGCCATTCGCCACCCTCAAAAGACAAACCAAACGAACCTTTGCAGCACTTGAGAATGCTCCATAGTCTCTTGCCAAAGCCTGTCCAGGTGCGCTGGGCGATGATCGTCGACCATGGTCGATCATGGTAGCTATCCCATGGTCGATCATGACAACAATAATCATAAAATAATGATAATAATAGTAACGGTAACAACCCTAAACATCGTAAACTTCGTCATGATAATCAAAATAACAATCAAGAACATAATGAAAAACAAAATATACATCATAATATAATAGATATAATAGTCATAATCAGCAACGGGTAACCAAATGTCTTTACAGAAGGCTGGCGGAGAAAACAGCTATCAATGTAAGTTGTCATTCACCAACCACAAAACCTTCCGGATGGTCAGTCAATCCATCAAGCCTACAGCAACTGGAGAAATGGCTACTAGTAGCGGCAACCCCGTCTTTTTTGTTTTTTTTTGCTGTTGCAAGTGTTCGTAACGACAAGGCCAAAACCAAACATGAACATGAACATGTGCTATTTTTTGTGCCTCATCTGTCAAGAACGCTCTTGAAATGAAACAAAACCATACAACAACCATAGAAAACAACTTTCCAAAACAGAACCATCCAATGAACATTGCATGTAGCATCACATCAATCCAAATCTAGAAACGAAAAAGCACAACATCCCACTACCCTCCCTGAAACAACTTACATAGCCCCTGAAAATAGGCCATCCCAAAAGGAATTTCCATCTTCCAACTATCAATTTCCAGGGGCTATGTTACTTTTAGGGAGTGTATTCTCTGAAACTCATAGATTGTAGGTACGAGCTACTATCCTTGTCATCTGCCACCCCTGACACGGTCTTTTTGGATTGATTCGTCCGTACGCCGCGAGGTTTTGATGGACGTCGCTGCTACGGGACGGTGAATTTGTGAAGGGATCCCGTCTCCACAGCACGATGACGGCCAGTCTTGTTGCTTAAAGTATAGATGATCCCAAGCTATTGTGATGCAATGTGTATCTATTTCAAAAAAGTAAATTGTATGTAATGTAATGATCCTAAACTTATGTAATGCTGATATGTGTTGTAGAGTTTTGCTTCATTGAGGTGATGTTTTTGTTTTCTCTTACATATCTTACGTATAATGGCTCAAAAGTCCCCCACATATTATGGAATACGCTAGGCCTACTAAGGATATATGCAAATTATATAGACTTTACCACTGCTCTTAAGTTCCGAGGACATCGCAGCAATCGGTAGCATGCCCATGTCCAAACTACAATAATTGACCACTCTGAAATAGATTCTGTTTTGATCATTTCTGGACATTTCCTTGCGGAATAGGTAAGGTGAGTTGTTGTTTCCATTCACAATAATAACTAAGCATTCAATGAAACACAAAGTCAGAAACTTGTGACTCTGTGCCGAGATATGTGACCCCTCCTCCTTGCAGCCTCCACTGAAAGTTGTGGCCGGGGGATTTGTTGAAAAATATTGAAAAATGAAAACAACTACAATCTTTTACAGCTGCCTGGTCATCCTTTTTGCCTGCTTGACTAGTTCGTTCCAAGGGCCACAGCAATTCTGAAAAGGTAATTCCCTGACAACTCTGCAGCGGAAATAATATTAATAGTTAGAATAAACATGCCGCATGAATTTGCCAGGACCACAGTTCAGCAAGGTCGGGATTAACCCTGGTCAAGGGTCCGTGTGACAAACTACACGTCCTATCATCCTGGTGACCAGGAATACTGTGAAGTTTCAATAGTTCTGACTGTCTTTCTGCTTTGACTTGTCAAATCCTCTGTGACCATGGTCGCTATGGCATTCAAGCAGCCGCAGCAGCACAGCCGCCTTTGCGCGCTAAAAAAGCAGCGCTCGCGGATCACTTGTACATCTGCCGACTCAAATGTTTGCCTCATCGAACATCTTTGCCCAACAAAAAGCACCCAATGAATCCAGAAATGCCTCTTGTCATACATTTTCAAGTTCATGGCAACTTTTAAGGATGCCGGGATTTGGATGAACCTCATCTCAAGTGAAGCAATGCGCAAATCTCCATCAAGAAATTCATCCTCTCAAGTATCCGAGTGAACCAGCATTTTAGATGAAAGTATAGTGAAAGTACAATTGTTGACCGCCAATTTCTGATGTGCTACACAATGCCGCCCTGGGCCCTGAATCAAAACTCTTTAATCAAAAACATCATGAAACCACATTAATAGAGTGATCTGCCTAAACCCCGTCCCTCGCCCGGTGATCATTCTGGTACCTGCGATCACCATGGTCAAGTAATTTCAAATTTAGGTGCTGCGGCTCCATACTGCAGTTTTCAAACAAATTACTAGACAACAACTAGTCTAGCATCTACACATATGGCATATGTATAAATTCAACTTGGAAATCCAAGAACATACTATGTCGACTCTACATAACTCTATATTGTACTTATTATACACCAAGTAAGTTTTCCTTTTTCATAATACGGCTCATCTATAACAAACTCCACCTTGCAGCCGAATTGCCGAACTGCACGCGCTGAGACATGACACGACAATAGTCTGCGTACCTCACTGTTGATCGTCTTCAACGAAAACATTGGTGAATCTGAATCATTGTAGATCAATTTATGAAATCATTCCATATGATTCATATGATATTCATATGATACATGTTGCGCCAGGTTTCCGTCACACCCCGAAATCTATCATTGCCACATGTTGCCACTGGGCTGGAAGGGTCAACTCAGTGAGGACATCTGTCCCACCCCCACCAGTGCACCAGCAGCAACGGTATCGTGAGGATCATCATGATCTAATTTCAAAGGCATTATCAATTTGATGTTGACTACTCCTGCAATCCTTGTTGCTGTTGCTGCTCTTGTTGAGGTTCTTGTTGCTGCCGCTGTTGCTGTCACCATTGTACAGTACCGTACCTTCCACCGACCCAGTTAAGCAAACGCCAAGGGCACGTGATCTGCCCGGTACCCTTGGGATCAAATAGATTCCAGGCGTCCTGGAGATGACATCAACCCTTCCATTCAGAGGTTGCTATACAGGGGTGGTGGGAGCTGGACAACAAGGCAATAAAACACCCAAAAAAGTCAACAATCTCATTTTTCATGCGCTCTCTCAACAAAAAAAACAGAAGTCATGGGAATAACATTGCCATCCCAGGCAAAAAATCTACAATAGCGAGTTCTCCATTGTGGGCACGGAACCACGGACCTGACTATCCTGTCCTGTCAGAAAATCTTCAAAAGACGTATAAAATCTAAAATTCAACCTTGAAATCCTGAATCCCTGAATCATCAACCATCCCATAAACCCATCCCACCAATTGGCCAAACACCTGCCCCCCCCCCCAACGGTTAATGCCAAATATCTGGGATTTTTTTTTGGTTCTACGGAATCAGCGCTTTGGAATAGGAAGTCCGCAAGGTTGACCCCAGGTTGTTCATGGCCAAGTTGGTGAGAAGTATTCAGTGCCCTCCCTGATTTCCTAAGATTTTTGTTGGCCCCTAAGATTTTTTGGGGAACCAGTTTCCAAGCATTGATTTTTAGGGGCGTCCGCTGTTTTTTGGGGAGGGTAGATTGAAGAAACCTGAAGGTTTTTTCTTCCTTCAGCCTTGGAAGTCAGTGAGGGTGTCATGAATCATACTATATTCAATCCCTTGTATATTCAGAGAAGAGTCAACAAAGATTTTTTCTCTAGAATATTGACAGTTTCTACATCCTTTGGAGATTTGAGCCTTAAGAATTTATGATACCTTTGAACACTTCAGCAACTCGACCCCCTGGGTGGGGCAAGAATTTGCACCCCATTCAAAGGAGAATCTGGACCGCACAGCTTCCACTGTGCCGGAGCAGCGACACAGATTTCACAGCCTTTCACATCCGCACGGATCGAGAAATGACTTAGTCACACAAGTGAGTTCTAAGGGACTAGAACACTTGACAAACACACTGGAATTCCAATATAGTGAAGCTTTTTTTCCATCTGCTTCCATTTATTTTCGTTCATGCAAATCAAAAGTGCCAGTTTTGATTCCAAACCTTTGTTTCCATCGTATCTTCCAAAAGGCTCGGGGCCCGTTGCAACCCAGCGGCATGTGATTATATGCTGGTTTCTTCCTTGTTGGAAGCGATCACACAGTGGATTCGAGAAAACCCCTCCATAGAAATCGAGGTACTGGTAACACAGCTTAAAATGCATGCAACAAAATGGCCAATGTTTTGATCATTTACCAAGCTGATTGTAGTAAAAAAAGCTGCTTGAACATTTTACCCGTCATATGTTTCTGTATACCAGGATTCTCATTGGGTCAACTGGACGTTTGCCAAAGCAAAAGGAAGATCTGAAATACTGTCTGATGATGCAACCACTAAGCAATCTCTCCTGAAAATAATCAATCTCAAAAAGATCTACTTCATTCTACTACCAAGCAAATTACGTGTCAAAAATGACTCATGACCATCATCAAAATGACATCAAGTACATCTTCCAGCTTTGCCTGTGGGATTTGGGCAACTGGAAACATGTACAAGAGTAACTGAAGCCCAACTCAACATTATTCTGCTTGATGACTAGAGCCCCGGGCCCAGGGCAGTCACTATATGAGGGGCTGGCTGAATTAGTGTTCTTCCTGCATGCTTTAAATTCTGATAGTCGTGTTTTGATCTCCTTTGGACCCAAAAACTTCTTTTGCATGAATTGGGGGGTGAAGCGCACAAAACCATTTCGTGCCTACAAATGTTAAATAACGTCATAGGCAATGCATCTCCAGCAATTTGCAGATCGCAGAGGTGGCCAATCTTCCGCTTAGTTGGTTGTCTGCTATGAAGCCGTAAGACTTCTCTATATCTCTCTTTTTAGTATTGAACATGATCAACACCTTGGGAAAAGGGCAACTCATCTGCTGACTTCTCAATGCAAATTTAGGCTCACATATATTTTCTGGGAATGAAGCTTATTCATGTGTATGTCATTGCGGAACTTTGCATTGTAGATGGGCAACAGTTTAAACATCTGAATGACATGGGGAATCTCAAACCTCACTCGGGGCGAGTGTGCTGTTTGCCCCGCTTTTTGAATCTCAGGCCTCGGCATCGCTCAGGATGGTATACTCCATCCCGGACCATCCCGGACCATCCTGAACCGACTGCTTTGTTTTTAAAGCAGAGACTCGCATCAACGACCTGGCCCGACTTTTTTTCCTTTTTAAATAAGCACCCATCGAGACTCGACTCGAACGTAGATACGAGCTGGACTTTCCTTTGGCCCGACTCGAATCCTTCGACTTTCTGTGCGACGAACAGACATTGCCACGAAGCTGCCTCAAGTGCTGTGGAATAAGAGCCCCTGCTCCATTCACAGCCAGCTCTTGAGACGAGGCAAACCTTGGAAAGTTCGTCTTGCACACCGCGCCAAAGACAATCACGGCTCGCTTTTTACGGGATGAGGTGCTGAGAAAGGTCACTTTCCCTTTCAGAGCCACAAGAGTCCAAAGTTGGTTTTCACGACATGGTTGTTTTTCTGGAAGATCTTGAAGGATCATTCTAATGACAAAGATATCAAAAGGATATCAACAAACACTTCAGCAACTTTTTTGGTATAACGCGTCAAACTGACCACTTTGGAACTTTCGAGTGGCTGGAGCTTCAAAAGGAACTTGGTAGCTGTGTTTTATAACCGATGAACACATCGTGGCTTTGCTTTCAAAAGTCCATCGGTCACATCTGTGCGACATCCTACAGTGCACTGGATATGGATGACAGACCGGCGCGACCGAAGCCTGGTAGATACCGACAATCTGCAGACTGGTACAATTAATACCCCCCACCCCGGTTCGAGCTGACGAGCTTCATTAACAGACTTGATGATTGAGAGTCACATGGATGACCAATTCCAAAACTATGGACAAAGAGATGAAGGTAACTTTTTACACTGACGAGCTCCAAACCATTAGAAAGTTCATCATTGTGTCAAAGTTAAACATCTGGTTTATGGCATACTATCATCAGAATCCTCAATGACAGTGCAATACTTTGTTGCCAATTCAAGAGGAAAATAACAACTTCAATGTTCTAAATATCCGACTGACAATTGTCGGACAAACAAGTACTGTAAATAATTACTATAGATAGTATAAGACATTTATCACGAAAGTTGGTCAGTCTCAAAGAATCTGTGACAATCAATCACCGGTCCAGAACTTGTGTCTACTGTGATCCCTGTAATCACCAAATCTTCATGTTCCAAATCAACTTTTTACAATCCTTGACATCACAGTTTGAAACCACCAATTTGAAACGCCAGTTTCTTTGTGACATGCAAACATCACAATCATCTAAGTACACATGAAAAATACTATGACTCATAAAAGTTACCAAAGCCAAACACCCTCGCGCTCACTTTTTCCAATATGATCTTGAGCCAAAGTAATGGCGTTGTCGTAAATTCTACTCATGAACTGTACTCATGCAAAGCAAACTGTATTTCTGGTGGATCCTATTTTAGGATAACCATAGCTTTGAATTACAGCACATAGTTATTGGTGATACAGACTGGTGTATGGCCCCAAATTCTTCTTCTCCCCCTTTTGGATTTGCACTGAATGCTTGAATGCAGAACTGATGATGCACGACTT
>DF240890.1:82647-98453 GCA_000507305.1 Breviolum minutum Mf 1.05b.01 | reverse complement strand
GTGTCGATCTTCAGAGCAAAAAGCTCAGTCTTCTAAGAAGAAAAGTGAAGTCGACTCAGAGTTTGAGTTTATAGATTCGGATTGAAAAGCCTTGAGCCTTTCACCTCATCCCTAGGATTTTGGCTGGACGCCAAAAGGGGGAGTGTGGAAAGACATTTCCGTTTCTCATACCATGATGCTGACATATAGCTCATGTGACTTGCCTGGAAGGCTTTTTTGATAGTGGATCAAGCACGGAAAATAGGTGCGCTCTGCAGTAACCTTGAAATCTCTCTCTTATTTTGAACAGAAAAAAGGCCGTTTTCTGCTAGGATCTCCAGACTCCATGCGGAACCATTGCTGTGCCACCCACTTCTCACCTTTTTACTCCAATGATTCTTGAAACGAGGTGTTTTGTACAAAAAAAAAATCCTGAAGATTTCGGTGGACCCATTTGGGGGGTTCCGAAAAATAGTGGTACACCCAAATCATCCCTTTTTAATAGGGTTTTCCATTATAAACCATCCATTTTGGGGTACCCCTATTTTTTGGAAACACCCATTTATTGAAATAAAGGGTTTACCGTTTACTTTGCTGGGAACGATCACATATCCCCGATCCCAGCCAGGAACTTTTGAAAAAGATGAATTTCCTTTTCTGAAGGTGGAATATGTGATCTTTTTCCTGGAGGGTATTCTTATTTGCTGCTGTTTTTTGGTCACCCGAATTTTTGTGACAAAGTCTGCGCAAGTTGAAGAAACAAATTCAATCTCAGATCAAATCTTGGGGGGGCTATAATAAAAAAAATAAAAAACCGTGAAATCACCAAGCCTTAATGAAGGCCATACATGAACCCCCCGCTATGTTTCCGGTGGAGTTGATATAGACTTTGTTACAATTTGGATTTGGGAAAAGCTTGAAGCTCCAATGGGGGCCTTTAGGGGGCCTTTAGGAGTTACTTTTCAACATATCATAGACATGCTTCTGAAAAGGCTGGAAAAAAACCTTCTACAATATACCTCAGAATCCGTCACTAGAAACTTTAGAATTTTAGATGACTGTATATACTTACTCAAACCAATCACCTACAGGTTCCTGATTTAGAATCTCTGTTTGTATATCTTTCGACGTTCCGAAGAAAATTATACAGGTTGTCTAGTACTATGAATACCGTTGGTAGACAAATTCCCGCACCGGTAGGGATGATGCAAACACTATTCCGGCCTCCCTCATTCCTTTGCACGGCCGCAGCAAGGATATTGTTTCAAGGAATCATCCCCGAAACCAGATGAAGTCGTTCTACGTGGCCAAGTGCACCTGTTTCTTTGACATCAAAGATACCTCCTATGGGATCGCCCAAATTTAAAACCTAAATGTTGGTGCAGTATGTCATTTCATGACCCTTCTCAAAAAAGAAATCTTGCGTTGAAATGGTAAACTCAGCCCATCACCTCAACCACCCCAAAAACCGGAGCTTTTTGGACCTTCCAGCACTGGACAAGAGCCATGCATCGACAAAGGATTGTGCCTCAGCGCGCTGCTGGGGGTGCATTGCTGCCTTGATATTCATCCCCAGATGTGATTTCGATATTAGAAAACGGAAGCTAGAGAAGTTGTTGCTCACCAGGCCCCCCCGTCGCAATCATCAAAAGATTTTTTTTCAGATATTCCCAGCTCTAAAATCGATCGACTACGAAGGCCGACTCGTTGAAAGAAGGTCTTCGCAAAATGAAGTTGTCTCGTCAAAGAAGCCCTCCAAAGTCTTTTCTTTAATGGCCCATTCTGTTGAAGCGGAACCAAAAATTTCCAGTTTTAGAGTGACCCCCCAAAAAAAAACGCGTTGTTTTTTTCGCGCAGTTCGTTTGGGGTTGAGGAAATTTCTTATAAAAACACCCCCCTCCGGAAGTTGAACAGCGAGTTTACCCCCTGAAAAGTTGGTGGTTGGGAGACGGGACAAGCCTGTCCTTTTTGGGGCCCGCTAGCTTTTCAGGGGCGAAGTCCGTGTGAGTTTTTGGGAGCAAGTTTGGTGACCAAAATTGGGTGCAAAATTTTGCGACTCTTTCAACCTTCCAGGCTTATCAAAGGTGAAAAAACATGCCTTTGGCATAATGAAAAAAGAAAACGTGGGTTGTCTTTAAGGGGTTTTTTGGGAGATGTTTGATGAGCCATTATATTTAAGGATCCCATTCACCAACCGGGAAGTTCATGGTTCCTGTAACAAGTGTTTTTTCGTTGCTCATGTACGTCACCGTACATTTGTTTGAAAATTTTGCATGCATTTGGTTGACTCTTTCAAAAGCATGTAGGTGTACGTAAACTTATGTGAAAAAAAAAATGCCATAGAAGTTACGATCTCTGTGAATTTCATCCAATTTCACCAACCGAAACCCTGGAATGTCAGGCCAATTTCCCCGGATTCTAAACAAACTCTTCGTGAGACATTTTTTTCCAAACGTTGCTCGAATTATTCCAACTGAAGCCTAATACAAAAAGGACCTGCCAATTGGGTCAACCAGTCAATTGCTAGTTGATGGTTTCAACCCCTTTGAGAAAAATTAGTTTAAAATGGGAATCTTCCCCAAATAGGTTATTATTTGAAACCACCCACCCAGATTAAATTCAAGCCTCCCACCCCAAATCTCCTGAGAATTCCCGACTGACCATCGAGGTTATGAGAATAGAAGATCACCGCCTGTCCTTTTTGACCGCGCACCTCGTAGTTTCGATCTTCGAATTCTATGAACGCAAAACAGCGAGCTTCATTTTCGACCATGAAAGTATGGACACTGTGTCCGTATACTATGTTGGTGAGAGGGTAGGCATATTGAAGATTCCAGCATTTTGTGTTTTTTCAGAGTCAGGTCGCTTCATCTCAACCATCAATTTGTTTTGGTGAGTCTTCCGTGGCATCCTCTTTCCAAGAGGGGAATGTCCTACAATCCAATCTCAAAATTGCACCAAAAATTCCCCACTATTCAGAAAGAAATACGTCATCTGAAGAAACATCTTGCAAAAAAGAACTGGCAATTGCCGCCTGCAAAAGTTGCGTCAAGTCTCGTTGAGCTCAACATCATTTCATCAAATGTATGGTGGGAAATCGCTACCCATTCTAGTTGGTGGTTGAACCAACCTATCTGAAAAATATGAACGTCAAATTGGATCAATTCCCCATTGATCGGGATGAAAATAAAACATATTTGAAACCACATTTGCAAAAAATATGCGCAGTCGTCAGAATCCATGATTTCTCCAGGCTTCGGAATTTTCTTTTGAGCTTCACCACTTGGAAACTCGAGCCGGTTCGCTAGTAAAAACTCTAGCTTTTAATCATTATTTTTTTCACCTGTCACCATCCGTTTTGGGAATAAAGACGTTTAAGTTAAACTGTTAAACTTAAGTTTGATAGAAAACTCTTCATTGAGAATCGTCTTGCTCACTTGAAAGCCACCCAAAAACAAACGAGAGAACTTCAGTCATTGGTGGGACAGCTGGAGCATACGAAGGTCATCGAAAAACGCCATCCTACCTGGGAGAATGAAACAAACCTTTCACGAAATTCCTGAGTTGAAAGGAAACTTTAGATGATACATAGACCAGTCTTTTTCCAAAAAAAAACACCTGGATGTGGGAAATGAATGAAAATGACGCCAATTTGGAGACAAAATCTCATCTTTGCGGGGGCCCGATTTCAATTTTAATGATGGGAGGGAGAGTACCCTTTGGAAACTTTCCATCACTAGAGATTCATTCAAAGCATCCGTGCTCATCTAGTTGGTGGTTGCAACCCATTTGAAAAAAATAGTCAAATTGCATCATTTCCCCAAGGATCGGGGTGAAACTGAAAAATCTTTGAAACCACCACATAGTCATGTTTGCTGCTGGGCCCGCGAACCCACAAACCTTTGCCCTCAGTGGTCACCAGCTCCTCGTTCCAGCGAATCATCCATCAACATGTTCGGCAGAAGTTGCAGCCGACGAAACTGCTAGAGAAACAGTGGCCTGAAAACGTTGCAACTACACTAATAAGAAATCTAAGCCACTCAAAGCGATGCAAAAAAAAGGAAGGTCTGTTATGGGCCAACCATGGTGAACAATCAGCAAACAGCGTCCATGTTCAATCTAGATTTGCTCGAAAAAATAGCTGAAAAAATCAGTGGCAGATTACATCAAATACATCAACATCTGACTGTCCTCCAGACGATTGCAGCACAAATCGAAACCATCATCCTGATGATAGTGCAACGGAGAATCGCTGGAAAGTAGGTCGTACCCTACTCACATAGATGTTCTGAAGGCGAACAATGGAAGACTGTAGTTATACGGAGTTATTACAGTAGTTGTAACTATCCTGGAGTAGACAGAATATGATGTATATAATTTCATGTTTTGGAATCAATTTCCTTTTGGTGATAATCAATGATATTCCATATTCCATCTACTCCAGTATGGTTGTACTTGCTGGAATCTCAAGATTCAAGTCACCTATCGAGGTGGCTCAAGTATACATTAATTCATGTGGCATCTATGTTCAAAAAATATACTCCCCGGATAGAAGATAACGTGTACCCTCATCATCATGTGCTTGGGGTCACCACTTGTAACCTCTCCCTCTTTTTCGGGTTTGTTGCCCCACTTCTTTCCATGATTTTACATGTTTTCAAAAATTTTCAAAACAACATTTTCGGGCTATACACAAAAATCAGCATCTCCCTTCACCAATACCCTATACGGTCGTAAAATGGCCCTAGCATCCTTCAACTATCTCCTAACCTTCCGGTGAACCCAAACTCCTGACAGGAGCGGTGCTTAGGGAAAATGGTCTCTCCACCCTCCTGGGCAGCGAGGTTTTTTTTACTGTGGAGTCAACTCGTGAAACTGAACCCATTTGCACCCGAAACAGGTGATGAAACTTGAACAAAAATGGTGGAAAAACAGTGGTACACCAGGGAAGATTAACATGGTTCACCTGGGAATGCACCCCTGGAAAAGTCAAATCATCTTCCAAACCATCATTTGCAGGTTCTCTGTTAATCTTCGGGGGTGTAGATGTTCCATCTGGCCAAAGCATCCTAACAATTGATTCAAAATCAAGGATTGGAATCCAATGCTTGTGTTGTTCATAACATCTCCATGTGTTTTTTTGCTTATCTTCACCTCACCTGAAGATACTTGCTGAAGATGTTCATCTGCCCCTCAAAACTCTCATGAGTAAATCAGGTTGGTAGTTTCACTTGCGAATCTCCTCCCTCAAGTCACACCGTGTCAGTTTGGTACATGGATCGCACGGATCCTAAGACTGTAAATCACCAAGCCTTCCTCCAAAAAAACCTCTGGAACGGAACTCTCCTTGCCTTAGGAGGCTCCAAGTACACCAGCACGGTGACAGCACGTCTTACTCCCTGCAGCCTGAGTTTTGGGGGAATCCAAGAAAACAAACTTCAGATGCCGAGACATTATTTTCCAACAACCACTTGGTCATTAAGATAACCCCCCCCCGAAGTTTAACTGCTCGCCCTTGAAAAGTTACCTTCCCAATAGGAAAGGATCATCTTCCAGTCCCGCCATTTTTCAGGGGCAAGCTGTTGAACTTCAGGGGAGTATGTATTTCAAAAATCCACGCGTTCTACAGTACTCTCTGAACTTCGCACCGAGTACCCAACTAGGTTCATAGATTGACAAATGGCCCCAGGCCTTGTGTATCATGCTCCTTCAACATCTAATACGCTTTGTATCAGTTGGGCACCCTTCAAAATATTTCCAGCTTCCGATATTTGGCTCTGAAATCATCTGATAGATCTGTTTTGAACTACAATAATTCACCAACCTAATCTAGTTGGTGGATTCAACCCATCTGAAAAATATTAGTCAAATTGGATGATTTCTCCAGGTAGGGGTGAAAATAAAAAATATTTGAAACCACCACCAACCTAACCCAAATTAAGGTAAATTGTGAGAAAGTTTCCCTTTACTAAACCAAATCTAAAGGGAGACACTGGAGGTTTTGTCGTGAAAAAAAGTTGCCCAGATGTCCACAACATGGTGGATTACTGGGTTTTTCAAATTCAAATTCAAGATTCATGGCCAGTTGGGTAATGTACTGCACTTTAAGATTTCGAAAGTTTCAGATTCATTGCCGTTTGGCCAAAGCTCCCACCGTACTAAACCACCAATCAAGATCAATCAAAAACGGGTGTTCGGTCCAAAAATGTGGGTTGCTGTAGATTTTGCTTCCTAAAACAGCACGGGTTTCAAGGTATGTCCTGAACTTCATCGTTGACCTCTAAATTCCATGCCAATCTTCTTACATTCTCAAAATTGAAGATGGAGACTCAAGATTAGAGAATCTTGGATAATGTGGCGTCGCGATTACTTGGAGGATGATCCGAGGACTTGTAAGTGGTTAATAATCATTGTGATCCTAAGTGCCCTAAGTAGGGTTGTTCCCCTTCCAGATGGCCTAAATGGCAAATAAATGGGGATTACTAACCACTTACAAGTCCTAGGATGATCCTCCAAGTAGTGAAGCGGTAGTAAATCAACGGGTAAATCAAGTCTCTTTTCCTTTCTTACCTTCTTCTTGACAAACATCTTCTGAAACATTCTCATCAGGTCTGATAAGATGACAAATCTCTTTTGAAACGTTCAAAGCTGGCCCTACTTGACAAAATCTCTATACTTAGCGACTCCAAATTCGTTTCGCCGTTGTATCTTCCGTCCGTCAAGATTTTGCGCAACCTCACATTCCAAGCAACGGTTCCGAATCGAAGTGGGTCTGGTAGAACTCACCCTCTTGATAGCGGCCCACCTGGTCGGTTCAGGTTCCAGGGATCTGAAAATCATGGCTGCCATGAAACAATCCCTGCTTATGATTTTAGTAGTATCAAATCCTGATGTAACTTTGTGTAACCCTAAAAGCCTGGGTTGTGAACAGTCAATTAGGATTTAAGCTTAAAACCAGATTTGATGTGGCTGTTGGTTTAAGCTTAAAAGCTTAGTAAGGACATACCATCAATAAACACTTGCAGTGTAGAAGCAGTAAAAGTAGACTGTCAAGAGATGTATCATTTTCTTTGTGAATGGAATCTTATTTTACTAACCTGATCTGCTTGGTTCGGGTCTGGCGGATTGCCCAATCCTCCTGCTTTCTTAACACATATACAGAGAAACGCCAAACGAAACAACAATTGATGGGAGCCTGAAAAAAAAACACAAGGATTTTCCACTGATTTTCTATTGAACCTTTCAACTGTCAATTTGCCACGCAGGACTGAATTTTTGTATAGAAACAATGTCTTTTTCGGCTTGCCTCTCTTTTCAGGCAAGCATCGAAATCAAGCATCGAAATGTCATCCATCTCAGCCAGCCATCTGGTTATTTCTTCTGGATGCAAACCTTCCGATGTCATCTTCCAAAACTCCCAAAATGTGGAGTTAAAAAATCCCTTCCGATGGAAGAAACAAAGAGTAGAGTTGCCATTGGTTGTCATTTAAAAATTGATGTAAGATGTTCTTACCAGTACCTTCAATAGACCAACATGGCTTTTTGCCAGCTTCACCAAGGACATTCACCAACAATCATCAAATTACATCCCCAAAAAATTGCACTGCACGATGCTTTTCCATGCATTCTATAGATGAAAAAAAAAAGTCTCTATAAAAAAGATACCACCAGGTTGGTTCACTATAGAAAGGTCTAAAACAATCAATTCGTGATCATCCCTTCCGTCAAATTGCCACCTGTAAAGGTTCAGCATGTCCCAGCGGCACGCGCGCAATACGATGCATACGCTCTGTGATGGCCAGGACCACAGGATTCTGCGAGTGGCCAATCTCATGGTGTTTGTTTTGGGGGGCCTTTTGGTCATCCACAAACGCGGCATGCCATGGAAGTAGATCGTATAATAGATAGCTAAATTTTGACACTTTGGCCTGGTAGAATCTGTTCTTTTTGAATTTTGGTATTTACCTACATTTACCATAAAATTCAACCAAATTGTAGGTAAATATACCCATACATTGAGTGTTTCGGAACATGATGGTCCGTCCCTCCATTCACCCAGGTCTTCCTGCTCCCACCAAGGTGTCCTTGTAATGCTCAGCATGATCCAGGTAGAACTGGGAATTGGTCCTCACTTTATCCAGGTAGGCAGCACCTCGTTGCGACACGAGGCCGGAGGCGGAAAAAAGATAGCATGGATTCGGTATGATTGACCTACAATGGTAGGTAACATGATACTGACATATAATTCATGGTATAATTTACATAGAATTTGTCAACCAAATGTAGGTATGAATGTACATATACGTACATGGATGACATAAAAATGGATGTTGAAAGAAACCATCGCTTTCGAATTGCATGATCCTTTGAACCCCAAAATGGTTGAGGTGACCAAGTAGAAGGGATGAAGGTGGACATGTTTCAACCTGATCTTTATGGGGCAAGGAGTATTCCTCATTGTTTATTCTATCAGTTGGGGGCTTTTTTTGGTTAGGTATGCCGGTTGGGTTGAATAAATTGCTCCTTCAATCTTTCCAATCCTTCACAAGCCACCAGAACCATGCTCATCTCAGATTAGAAAGCTAGGAGGCTCCACTATTGCTCCATAAGATATGAGTAACGGTATTTCACAACCACCTCTGTTCAACTCATTAACCTTGATTTTGAAAAAAGCCACCATCCTTCAAATTTGGCATTTAAGACTCCTGAATCAACCTGCTAAAAAAAAAAACGGTGAAACTTCGTCGGCGCCTGTGCTCCGATTGATGGTTTGAGCATGATGCAAATGTGGTCGTGCAAGATCTTTCAGGACCTCACAGGTTGGCGGGGTCGCGGGACCTCAGGTGGCCTTGGCCTTGGAGTCTTGGAGTGAATTCTTATGATTTTGAGTGGCATTTTTTTTTTTAGAAGTTTTTTAATTTAAGCCAAAGAATCTAATTCTGATATCTCTAAAATTCCAGGATGTGGGCGAAACGCAAGCTTACGTATAAATGTTCCTTCGATAAAGCCTTCATAGACCTTGTAATCTAGTATTAACTTGGATGACTCTTGGCCACCACCATTGCCGCACAAAGAAAAAAATGACTTGCAAGCTACTTCTGACCTTTCTAGCGGAAAAAACTGAGAAAACATGGTCAAAAACATCCCTTCGCACTTCATAAGGATCAAACCCTTTCAAGGCTGAAAGGTTTCACCCTTACAGCGGCCGCCCTCAGACCGGCCTCGCATTCCTCCTCTGAAAGGAACCTCGCAGAAAAAAACACCGCAAAAAAAAACACCAAAAATATGGACCTTTGTTACAACGGAAAGTGTGGGCATGGTACAATGTCACATCAAGCAAACCGTCCGTTCATAGAGTCATACATGGATTTTCATATCAAATCATATAAATATGATCAGAAAGACCATATACATTTAAAAAACAATCCAAGCTATATTTATTTGGCAAGGCAACTATGATCCACATAACTTTGTCAAACGAATTATCTATTTCCTGCACAGCTACCCTGCCTGTCCACCAGCAGCACCCGGGGGCTGTAAGAAGCTTCCAGAATCTGTGGTTCGTCCACATCCTTGTCAAGTCAGCAAAAACTCAACTGCACATGTTGACATGGTTTATTTGGGTTACTGTACCCAATCATTTCCCATATGAAAGGTTGGTTCAGCCAACCTAACCCCACTTCAACATGTGCAGCTATGAAGAATGGGCATCCCGGATCCAAGAGATGAATCCAACTGGATCCAACTGGATCCACGGCTGATGGCTGAAAAAGTTGGTTTTCGATGACTTGCGGTGGTTTTTGTTTGTGTTTTTAAATGTTGTCATGTATGAACGCAAAACATCCAGATCTTTTCCTCCTGATTTTTTGACAAGCCCATAACAAAGCCAAAAGAAAAGACTCACGAGTTCGTTCCTTCAAAATTTCAAACACCAAAACTTCACCAAGTCGACATTGGCTCATTGTTTATCTCTATTACATGTATTCACTTGTGATTCACTTGTACTCTTCAATACTTGTTGCACAAAACTTGGCAAACAATCTTCAAACCCTCATAAGATGGGAAGAATCAATTGCCTGTGTCTCAAGAAATAACTAATCAAACTAAAACAGCGCTACCAGTAGGATAGTTGAAATAAAAAGCTATTGAACATATACATGGATCTATTTTCTAAGATATCATTGCTTTTGGGAACACACCCGTGACTAGACCTCACGATATAATCTGCCTAAGTTTCATGTGATGCATTTTCTACACAACTATTTGGTATAAATTCGCCATGTGTGTGTGTGTGTGTGCGCACCTAAATGTACCGAATCACGATTTGCCAAAACTTCTCCCTGCTAAGGCACCTCTCGTTGTAAATTTGAAATCTTCTTTTCCAAATGTTGGTACTTTCGCTCCTCCAACGCACCTATTTCCAGCTGGCAAGATAGGGAATTGCATCGAGTAATCATCTGTCAGTGATCCATCATCCGAACCCCAACAAGAATTATGCTTTTCGAATAGGTGAAGTGAATATTGGGTCAATTCTTCCAAAAGAGGGGTCATATAGATTCTGAGTGGATGCTGTGTTACATATCTATGTATGGATATGAATGTATAGCGTATAGCACTCTATATAATTATACATATTATATGTATAAAGGGGAGAGAACGTCAACTGATCAAGCACAGCCTGTTCGCAGACCTAATTTCATGGACAATCTCAACAACCCTCAACGAACTATTCCTCCATCAGAAATCTCTTTAAAAAAACAACCTTCCCCAAACTTGGATTCCGTTTACCAGTCAAATTCTTCACCCAACCTTTCCCCCAAAAATCCATGTTCAAATAAATCGCTGCCAAAATTCCAAGTTGGATCCTCACTGATGTTGGTAGTTCAGTCCCCCAAAAAAATCGGGGCCCACAACGTGGCTACAAACGGCCAGAATGAAAGCCCCACTAAGAGATGTACAAAAAGTGGCATGTAGTATATAGATTTATAAATGAAGGCTGGAAATTATATTGTTTGATGTCGTGTGATCTTATGTTACAAAGTCTGTACCAAGTACCAAGTATCCAAAATGTTGATATGTTGAAAAGGATATATTAAAATTACTCTGGTTCACTTCCTTCCTTATTTCTTTAATCACGATAGTGATACCCATCGCTGTTACACCCCTATTCATGCCTTACATTGATGTCCTACATAACCACGTAATCTACATCTGGCCAAATTATAATATTTCACCAACCCAGATTTCCCTGAAACAAGGGGATTCCCCTTACTAAACCACCATTTGGACTTAGGAATCTACATGGACTTAGTATATTTCCAGGCAACCTTCCTGCAACTTCCCCAGCTCTTTGGTTTGGGCACGTTTGAAACAGGTGCACCTTGATCATCACCAGGGCAGCTGTGACAGGAAGCTTGACACATCACCAGCATATACTTGGGATTTGCCTCAAAAAAGGCGTTGGACGAATGGGTGGTTGAGCCAGCCACCAAATCCTCCAAAATATTTCGGGCGTTTGTCAAATTAGATCATTTATACATGGGGTAAAACCGCAAAAAAATCTTTGAAGTTACATCACCTATTGGCATATTAATTTCAGGGACCACATAAACAAAAGGGACCCCCACAGTTTTACACAGTCTCAAAAATTGAGGTGACGATTCGATAGATTCAGCGCTTCGAGGGGGTTCTTGGCATGACAAAAAAAAGAAATCGAAAAAGATCTCGTTCCATTTGACCCAGTGTACTACTGTTGATGTATAAAACCCTGTAAACAATGGGATAAACTACCTACCTCAACTGGTTAGCCGGATTTCTTCCATCAACAGTACGAGTATATAGAAGTTTTATCAAGAAGAACGGGACCAACAATTTTTTGGGAGCCGGTTTCATCAAAAATTCACTTCTCAGCTAGGCTACCTTTAAAAGGGTCAAAGCCATCTTCCAATCTAATTCTACCAGCTTCTACAAGGCTTGTTTAGCTGCACCTCCAGGGTGTTTTTTTTTGAAAGCAAATGCTGCAACGAACGTCCCGGGTTTCCGGGTGCAAATTGAGAAAAAAGGAGGAGATCTGGATAAATTCAGTCATATAAATACCAAATTCCTGAGAAGTATGTATGGCCATTTGATGCAATTTGGGGAGGAATTCCTACTAAACTTCACTAAACTTCACTTTTTTTGGGTGGTCTTTTTCGGGTGTCACGCGGTGTCACAGCTCGTATTCCCTCACCTGACATTCTCCGATGGCTGCCCAATATCCACATTGATTGTCCTTGTCCTCACACGTCCTCGGTTGATTTGTCGGAAAAAGCCGAAGATGGTTGACCCAATCATTGCGGTGAAACTGGTTGTTTGATGTGAGAGAAAACATCTCGAACAAAAATCAGTGATTCAAAACGTCATCACCATTCTTTCCAGGGTTTAGCTTGTTTGATGCCTCAATCCTTAAACTAAAGACTTTTTGCGGGAAAAAAGGAAACAAAAACAATACAAAAAATATCTGCTGAACATCTGGCCCATGCAAAACAAAGAAGAAACTCTTTTTTAAGTTTTACAATCGGAAACTCAGAACGAACAAAACGTTTGGAAAAATTCATCATCTCATCTCAATTGGAAGCACCCCCTGAACCCTCCAGGGGATGTCTTACCCAAGTGACACTTGGGATATCTCCGCCACAGTCGTGGAGAAATTCAGCACGGCACACAGCAGTGCAAAGGATAAACAAGTGCGCTCCATGGCGCACGTTGCTAAGTGGGTATTGACCAAATAAGGCTTGTGTAAAGGAATCCTAAACATCTCCCACCCACCAGCTTCAAAGTGAGTTTTTTCTTAATCACCTGAAGTTTTGGGTGAAACAAATGACAGTATTTCTATAACCACCCGAAAATTAACACACGTCACCTGAAAAGGGACCATTTCAAAAATAATTTTCATCTTCCATTATTTTTTGGGGGACATTCGTTCGTTTTCAGGGCCGTATATCCAATGTTCAAACAACTTCATAAGGTTCTTGTGTGTGCCACCTCGGGGGTGACTTTTGGGGGAAGTTGCCTATGATGAGAATCCTATAGCCCACTGAGTGGGAAAAAAGTTAGTTTCAGGTAGACATGTGTATATTTACCCAACGCGTTGGGATCTGTAGTACTGGTGTAATTGAAACATACAGTAGACATGGTGTACTATAAATATAGTAAAATTATGTAATGATATCAAAATATATCATAATATAAAGATGAATTAGATGAGTATGTCAAGAAATATTCAAAGAACCACCTAGCAAGTCAATTTTAAAACGGCGCCTTCCCATAGTCAGCACATATTATTGCTACCACTGCTGGAAGAATTTTCAAACATGGGCTGGTGTGAGGTGGTTGATATCCCACTATTTAGGACAGATTTGAAAAAACACCTTGCTTAGCTTAAGTCTCGCTTGTGTTGACTGAGTCTTTGCGCCATGATATGGCTTAGCTCGTGTTGGCTGAAGTTTGGAAGTTTGCTTTGCTCGTGTTTTGGATGTATTTATTTACAATCTTAACGTTTATAAATAATCTCCCATTTTCGCAATAGTGACTTGGCGTTGCTGCTATTCATCAATCTGGCCCATCCTAGCCTTTTCTTCTGGCAAACATGGATGTTTGACATCAATGAATCTGGTCACCAAGCAAAATGATCATGTCATCTTTCGGCTGAAACTGGAAAAAATCATCGAATCATCAATCGATCTGAGCAAGCAATTCAGCAACATGACGCAAGTCCCGCCAACAACTCCCATGGCAAGTCTTGTGAAAAAAAAACTATGTAAGTTTTCCTCAACAAACCCGGGAGGAAGGTTTAAGCTCCTCCTGCGATTCCAAAGACGATGATCGACTGAGACAAAAGCAGCTGGATGTCTCAAACAAAGTCATCCCCTGCACCGCATCGCGTGTAAGAATGTACTCATCCACTTGACAAACCTCAAAGACTGCCAAAGTCATAAGAAAAACACACTGTCATTGTGCTATGCCGCCACCACCACCGCAACCAGCAACAGTCCGTTCCCTCAACGCCATTTTTTGCATCCCCAATTCTCCGCAGGCACTGGTCACCCCCTGTGAGAATTCCTCTTAAGTATTTTGTCAGACATTATAACTATGATGCTCATTCATTGCTGAGATGATGTGACTTAGACATGTTATCAATGTTTACCATTAGGTCAGTCAAGTCGTACTTTGATCTGTCATTCTACCCAGTGACCAGTAGCCGTCCTGATGTATTCTTCACACCTTTTGAGGCTGGACCCCTTTGCCTCTAGCAGCTACAAGTTTCAATACATCATTTTTCAAGGCTTCGTGAGTACCCCCTCCAAGTTGCATTTTTCTAATCAAGAAATCTCTGGAAAAAACCTGAGTCCCACCACGGAATTCAAAAATTGTCGTTTTGGCCAACCAACTTGCAACTGCCACACCCAGCTCAGCGGCCCCATTCGCGCCGAGCCGCCCAGGCATCCCAAGACAAATTCATGAAAACGTGGTAAAACTGGATCAAATGTCTCATGTATTGGATCTACCCCCCCAACCCAGGATGCCAGTCACAACCAGGAATACTGTATCACATCTTTACTAGGGAATCCCTAGTCACCGGTTATAAACCTTTATTTGCCACTGGAATTCTGGGTGGGGGGGTAGATCGAACTCATATAAAAGAACTTGCTTAGCCACAGAAACGGTGTTTTTTCTTCAAGATGAACTATTTGAACTACATAGAAGAAAAATCCGAATCGGAGAAACAATCCGTGTCAATGCTATGATGCAGGGGCCAAAAATCAGGATCTATTCTCATAGATCATTTATTTTCAAATCTCATGAATCTTAACTAGGAGAGTTTCTTTTGTGAACAGACATAAATCATAAAATCCTCAAGGATTTATAGGGCTGTTATTGCTGTAATGAGGTGAACCATGATAGGTCTTCCAATACTTTGCAGATTTCTCAGAAATTTCTGCGTCTCTTCATGAACTTGGCTTCATTTGAAAACCCCGCAGACGCTTTTTGGAGATTCTCGGGAGCTTCAGATACACAACTTATGTCTGGAGACTACAGGCACTACAGGTTTTTTGTTTTTAGGATCTTTTACCCTCCCTGAAACTAACAGTTCGCAGTTGAAAATTGATGGTTGGAATACAAGTTTCCCTTTGGGATGGCCTATTTTCAGGGGCTATGTTAGTTTTTGGATTTTCTAGGATCTTCTTTTTCCCCTCAACTCCTTCAAAACCACAAGTTATAAGTTCAACTTTTAGATGTCGTATAAAAAAAATGGTTGGAAAGTAAACGAAGATACTCTTCCTCTAAGACCTTTCCTTCAAAGATCATAGCTCGGGAAATGGATTAAACTCCAAGTCAAAATGACCTTAAACCACATGTCAAAATTGTCCACTTTCATGACAGTTGGAAGGAGAGCGGATCTTGTTGCAGGCATATACAGAAATGTATTTGCCATCTATACAAACGGGTTTCTGTACGTGTAATGCAAATAATCATACTTACATATTTACAGATATATCTGGTCCAATATGATCATTTCTATTCTCAAACCTCACTTATTATCACTTATTATCTTTATCATCGTCATTAACGTCAGAAACCTACAGGAAAACCCTGCGTTTTGTGACTTTCCCCAGAATCTCCACCCATTGGAATCAATGGGATCCGTCCTTTCCTTTTCCGTGTTGTTTTTCGGCTACGCAGAGTCCAATGAAATGACGAAGAAAATTCCAAGGTGATAAATCCAGTTTATTGTACTGGTAGTAGTAGTAGTAGTAGTAGTAGTAGTAGTAGTAGTAGTGGTAGTA
>DF240890.1:24707-82052 GCA_000507305.1 Breviolum minutum Mf 1.05b.01 | reverse complement strand
TGGTAGCAGTGGTAGCAGTGGTAGTAGTAGTCATTAGAGATCCTCAAAACTAATTTCCCACTAAAATCAAATGTTTCTGGTGCATTCCGCAGGGATGCCATGAACCAAACTTTGTAAATCATCCAACCTCACACTCTGGATGTTGGAAATCGCATGGCAAGCTGTTTTGTTTTCAAACAACTTTGTAAGTTTGGAACGCACAAAAAATTACTAAGGTCAATATGTGGTGTCCAAATATGGACATGGTCTAATCGATCTCCATCTTCCAGCTTCGTCATTCCGATCGTACTCATCTCTGTGATCGAAACACGCATCGACATGTGTGGTTTTTCTGGCCAGTCGGCATTGGAGAGGTTTATCTAGCTTCTGGAGATGCATCATGCAGAATTTAGGCTTAGAAGATTTACCCTCCAGGGAAGGATAGCAGATCCCACCTGGGGAAAAGGAAAATCATCTTTCAAAAGTGCCTTTCTATGGGATATGTGATCGTTCCCAGGAGGGTATTTTTGAAAGATAAAACTTTGGAAGAGGAGATTCCTCTTTTGCAAGTGATCATGTTCAGCTTCCAATCTTGTTGGGTTTTTGTTCTACACAACACGCCCCTTTGCTGCGTTGGAAAAACCACCCGTCGCTTTCATGTCTCGAAAACGAATTCGTGGCATTGGATCCCCACAACCGGGGGAAATTTTCAGGAAGCCTGGCACTTGAGGTCTTTGTTTGTCAGGTATGCCACGAAAAAACCCATCCTACTTTCCAGTATAATTATTGTTTTTTTCAGGATCCTTATATTGGCTTATTATAATTATAATCCCAAAAAATGAATTGGCTAAAATCTTATCCCCTACAAATCCCCGAAACAACCAGTTCAGATGTTTTTTCCATTGCTCAGGTGCATCCGAGACGCGGGATGTATAAAACTCTGTAAATAATGGGATATTCAGGATTTCTTCCACCAACCGTATGACTAAAATAAGGTATACCTTTTCCACTTTTCTTCTGTACCTATGGTAATAATGTTTTTTTTATCATACTCACATACTTAATAACTCTTAAGAAGTAACCTTCCCAGTATCTCAGGAATATCTTGGGGCCCTGTAATCATCCGTCCTGTGTCTGGTGCATGCTTACGTCAAAAGATGCCGGTGGAGCAGCATCTGGTGACCCGTGATCACCATTTCACCGTCATGCACCAATACCAAGTTTCGTGAAATACCCAAAAAAAAACTCCAAACAAAATATGAATCCATCTGATTGAATTGCATCGTGTTTCAACCTCCAAAACATTCCTTTTTGGGGAAGTATTTTTGGACTCCCTAAAGTACCGAGGGTTAATCACTGATGACTTCAACAGCTCACAAGTAGCCCCAAGTTTTCCACCTTAAGACCATCCAATGATTTCAGAAACCTCATTTGAAAAGACCTGCCAACAGTGAAAGGTCATAGCAGCCTGTCGCATATATGTGCACGTGTGAGTGTACAATATATTCATCATAATTACATCGGAATGAATCTCATCATAATATATCCTCAACCTGAGAATGAAGGGTATTTTCTTGGGGATTTTGCCAATCCCAAAAGGAACAAAACTTACGGATCTTACTAGTTTCAACCCTCAAAAGGTGTCAGGTGCATAAAACTGGCCTTGCCATCTGCATTTCGCCTCGCGACATCCGAATCAGGGGTGCGACATGTAAGAAGCATCTCCAACTTGTCCATTGGCGGATATGAGTTTCTCGCATTCAAAGTTGTTGGATTTCAAGTCAAATTGATTGAAGAAACTCTTTAATGTATATAACCATTTAACCACCTTAGATGTCTTCCAACACGTATTGTCCATCCAAAATTGCCCTCAAATAAAGCGAATCCACGACATCATGTACCTTCACATCGACATGATGGGTCAATTTATATAGGGGTTGGTTCCGTCCTCTAAAACACTATCTTGATCCAAATAAATGGTTTGTCTGCTCCCTTGAAATCAGATACCTGGTGATTAACCAATCTTAGGGGTTGGTGAAGTATCAACATGAAAGAGGTAGTGGTTTTAACCCAATTAAAAAAGATGAGTCAAAATGGGATTCGTCCCCCAAGTAGGGGGGAAAATAATATTTTTGTAAAACCACCAACCTTGGGTCCCAAGATTTATCTGAATCTATCTGGAGGCCAAGACCCGGATCCAGAAGTCAGGACCCGGAAATCCTTTCAACACACAAACACCTTTTTTCTATTTTTTTCCATGATGGAGAATCCCAAAGTTTAATAACATATACACCCCCTCAAGATTAAACGTAGAACCCGAAAATGATGGTTTGGACAATGATGTTCCTCTTCCAGGGGTGTCTTGTCAGGTTCCATGTTAGTCTTCCGGGGTGTGACGAGACACCTTGTGGAAAATGAACATGAAGTAGTATGCCGGGTATGAAAAAACATGCGGATCAGTGGCCAGGACTTTTTTGGGAAGCTTTGTTGAATCGATTCGATTCGATTTCATAAATTCATGGTACCAATTTCCTCCTTGAAATCTGGTTGTATACCTGGAAACCCCACACAACCAGTTTAGAATGGATGGATGTTTGGTGATTTCCCACCATTTCCTATGTAAAGATTTGGTTCATCATCCACTTGAAACAACGATTCATCTATGGTTGGCCCTGGGGTTCCAGGTAAGTATATCTCATCAACCTGAAAACCATTGAAAGAACCCTAACATAGAATACCTTGAATTTTCTGCTCCCTATTGACAATGTCATTTCTCTTATCATAATTTCATTTGACAAATCATTTTGAAGAATGTCATGTTAGGACATTACCACACTGATTTTTTGACGTCGATCCAATTTCCCACAGAAATTGCCTTTGCTTCTTGGACCCTTCAATACGGCCTGCTGCGCTGTACACATCCGCGGCGCAGTAGGTTCGTGGCAGAATCCATCAAAAAAAATCAAAACGAATCATATGCCTGAAGAGTATTTGCCCTCCAGTAACATACCCATGGATTCCATCCTCATCTTCCTGACAAATCTGGATGTTCTGTGGTTATTTTAGTTTACCAGAATGTTCATCATATATTCATGTATATATATATATATATGCGTACAATGGGTTCACAGTATTCATGCCTAATAACAGAACCAATTCTATGAGCCGGACCAGGAATGAAACACCAAACCACATCATGGGGAGGATTTTCAACAAGTTGAGCCCAGGCTCACTGACCGGCTTGGGTGATCCCAAATCATCCCCTATGGGTTTTTTTCCCTACAAAACCCCCCAAAAAAAAATCCCACTAAAAATCATGTCCCTTTGGTTTTTGGCCAGTTGATTCAATTTCCCCAGGTGTTTATGTTATTTATGAAGCCTCGACAAAAATGTTGGATAAGTCAAAAAAAATCCAACAAAAATGAGCTCCCGGATGCCCCAAAAGCCTCGCACGGGTGCTCTTCGCTTCTTCGGAGATTTCGTAGATTTCGTCGTCACAGTTGTGCCTTCCATGACGGGTAAATCTGGAACTTCCATCTTGGGGCCCAAGCCATGAACTTCCAACTTCCATTTTTTCTGGTAAAAGTAAAGGAAACAAGTGAAACAAGTAACACATAAAAGGTCATCTCTTTTTTGATAAAAAATCATATGCAATGGTTCATGATAGGTTTTAAGAGTTTAGTGGCACTCAAGCATCCTCAACCAAGCAGGGATGAATAGGCTAATCATGAGACAACCAGCCAGCCAACCAACCATAAACTTCTGATGCGATCGACTATCGCTGCGGTTTGCTCATCAAAGTGCGTGAGCTAGCACAGCCTTTGTGATCTTTGTGATTTGAAAATATTGAGTATCTATTGATGAGTATGGTGTAAATTTCACACATCGAAAATCCAGCACACCGATTCAAAAAATATGCATCGAAAAAAGATGCACCCATGAACTCATTCACGCAAACTCTCACAAAAAACTTCCAACCCGTCCAAGAAAAAACACCAGCTTCCCGTCCCCAACTTATGTCTCTAGCTCACTAGATAATGTTCAACCCTTGTTTGTTTTTTTGCGCTTATTATAAAACAAAGAAACACTTACATCCTTCTGATATTCCCTAACTAGAATCTACCTTAAATTGTTAAATGTTAAAAACCACACAACATCATGTTTCCAAATCAATCCCTTCCATTCCTCTACCCCCAAAAAAAAGAAAACTCTACCGGTCTACAAAAAATAAAACAACCAAAAACAAAAAATCTGTCATGGTTTTCAAGGACTCACAACCGTGGACCCGCCGCCTTGTGCATCTTGTAGCCATTGCTCCGTGGAAGTCTTGTCACCTTTCGCCACCTTGTCCAGCATGTCACGGTGGAGGACGAGTTCTGCGGCGAAGGTACCCAAGCGTTCCAGGTGCTCGGCGTGAGGTAATGATACCAACAAGGCCTGACTGAATGAATGCTTGGATGTCCCGTCGGATGTTAGTAGATCAATGGTTAGTAAGTTGGGTTATAACCCCAAGGAATATTCTATTTATAAGTAGGTTATTTCACCCATTTCCTATCCATTGATCCTAACTTCCAAGTGGACATCCAAGTGATGGCTTTAAGCTGGTTTGGATGCTGATGGTAGATATCTGGAGAGTTTGTTGGGTTTAGGTTGGGGGTTCTAAGAGAAAGTTGAGGAAACTGGCTAGATTTGGTGTTCAGAAATCTCTGACTCTCTAGGAAAAAACCCGCCTCCCAAGAAAAAGCTGAAACTTTTTGAAGTCTGAGGTAGTTTTCTTCCAAACAAGCAAAAAAAAAACACTCTTGATGGTTCAGAAATCCCAAGGCCAACCACCTGGGATTTGTAAAAACCCTCTAAATAATGGGGATAAACTACCAACCTCAACTGGTGAGTTGATCCCGGATCTCAACCAAGAATCCAACCGTATGTTTCAAAAGTCACAGATGTTTCAAAAAATGGAAGCAAAACGGGTGAACTTGAGAAGTTTCCCGAAATCAACTTCACCCCAAAACAAGAAGAATTAGCAAGTTTGCCCCCTGAAAATTGCTGGTTGGAGTCGATGATGATGTTCCGGCCTTGGGGCGTTTAGGCCTATTTTCAGGTGCGAAAACGCTGTTAGTTTCAGGGAGGGTAGCCGTACTCATCAGAAGATTCCCAGAAATTCTGGGCAAATCTTCAGATCTGTTTTGGGTTCAATCCAGACTGTCTGGTTTAAGATATTTGGTGGCTCTCAAGTGGATGAATCGAAGAAGCGAAACATATTCCCCAAAAATCCTGAAGCTGTGGCAACAAACTATACAGTATCCGAACATGACTATGTAGTGCGTCATAGATCGTCATAGATCACATGGTATACCTGGAACCTGTCTATCATCTTCGGCCTTCAACCTTTCAAAACCAGGGTCATTTGGGTTACTATATAATACAATCATAGTCTTTCCAAAGATGTCTCAAGGAAAATCCTGAGGCTCGTTCATCAACTTCCACTTCAGTTCCCGTTTCGTGTCCCCAACTTTTTCTCTCGCTGTCGATTGTCGTTCTCTTGAAACCATGTCCAGCCGCGTTGGTTCCAACCCCGCTGTTGTCCCAACCAAGATGTTAAGAGAGCGAAATGCGGAGCGTGACCAAAAACACAGCTGAGCAGCCACGAAAATGGCATTGCATTTTGAGGGGAATCACCTGTGAAGTATTTCAAGCTTCAGAAGGCATTGGAATCTTGGTCGTTTGTGTTGAAGGAGATTCCCCCTCAGATGGATGACTATTTGTGGCTGAAGGGATAAGCCAGACATCCACCAAACAGTGCCAAATCTACGTCACAGCATGCATCTGCGGCAATCATTTTAGTTGAAGTTGCCGGAGCTGCTTGCTATTGTTGGAAGCGCAGGCAGGATTTCACCATAGTGAAGAGTGCACAAATGTCCCGATGCTTCAGTAAATTCCAATTGCATTCAAGGGAACTCGTGCCCTCTGTGCGGCCATGATGGGAGTTCTGGTTTTGTGATAGAAAAACACAACAAACACCTCTCCATCTCGCATTGTACCAAACCATTTGGTCTTTGGTATTGAGTTTTATGTTTTGTTCTCTCAAAACCAGATACCTTTGCCCATGGCTGCACCTCAGTGTGTCGTGAGGACCGTGAGGGCCTAACACACTTCTGTTTGTTTAATTTCTGTGCAGCTGCATCGCCAGCATGGCGTACAAAAGACCCAACGAATTTTCTTCAGACTCCGACGACTCCATCGTCTCTCAGACAAGGAATGCCTGGTTCGTCACCATTCAAGTGGCTGATGGGCCAAGTCCGGCAAGAAGAACTCACGTGGCTATGTTTCCCAAAAAATATTCAAAGGATTCAAGTGGCAGAACCTTCAGATTAATGACAATATTGGGCTTCTGTGGGGTATTTCCAGTTCTCGCCAGAGAATCAATATTTGTCATGGGTGCTTGGAAAACAGAAACAAATAACAAAACATGTATGGCATATATGCCTACATGGATAGTGATGATGATGTCCCGCATTAAGGCATCAAGCAAGTGAAAACATTGCGATATGCCATGCCCAACAGTGTTTAGAGAAGAGTGCTTAGAGGTACTTTACATTCAGATGAAGTTCCAGGATGAAGATGAAGCTCCAATCTTTTTGAAGATGTTTGAAGGGATCAGCAACCTCTTCAAAGTAAAATTAAGGTGTCCAAGAGTTTCTCCCATTTGCAGCATATTCTTTTGGGGGATCCCTGAGGATACACCTATGGCCTCCTATATGAACCAAAGACGATCGATGTTCTACTTTGAAACCAGGTGTGACCAGACTCCTTATAAAGACACATAAAAATGCACTAGACAAGTTCGCAGTGATTTTTGTTTCCATGTTCACCAGCCATCTCCCACCATTCAGCTATTGAATGACCTCCTTCAAACGACGATTGTCATCCCACTTGCCATCATCGTGAACATCTTCACCCTCGCTCTTACCGAACGTCGATCCTATAGCACCCACCTTCGCGGAAGACTGTTTTTTTTTCAGCGAAAGGAGAAAGGTACACCATGGATCATCGTAACGGTAACCAGATTTTTGAGAAATCCAGTGCTGAACCTGGAGCAGTTCTTCCATTTCTTGCCAAAACAGAGATTTTTACAGAGGGGGTAAAGCCCTCCACGTAGACTTTTTAGGCTTTTTGACGATCAAAAAATGGTCAGAACCTGGAAAAAAGCGCCATGACTGAATCGTTGACAATTTAATCTTTGTACATCAGTCAACATTGATGTAGAATGGGAAATGCCGAAAAAAAAAAATCTGCATTTCCAAAAAGTTTCGAGGGAATATGACGGTCAGGACACAAATCTGATCACATGCAACCAAGGATTTGAAAAGTTGAATGCGAGAAAAGAGTTGCTGAATTTTGTGGTTGAACAATTTTCTCATAAGCAAAGAAATTTATCGTCGGTCCGTCGGTTACAAAAAAAAACCTGCAAGACCTCACCCACTCCGCGATGATTTAAATCCATGTATAGAGAGAGCGCTGATACTTTCAATAATATGTATGGATATCATAATCCCTAATCGAAATATAGACGTATCTGGATACAGTAAATCATTATAATTCAACCACAACTGTTGGCATTTTTTTTGTTAACCCTCACATCTTTCATTTCCCAAAAATTTGTTTCACTTCCCTATCCCGCACCTTGATCTCACTGTATGTGACGCGAGCATCCGGAAACTTGGATCGTAGAAACGAGGGCTTCCCCGTGTCACGGGCACAAGGGCCACGGTTCACACTAGGGAGTGATGGACTCTTGTCGGCGGGATAATCTGAGTCTAACCACAACATGTTGGCTTCGGCATCATCCCAAAGGGACATCACCAATACCATGCCGCGGTCCAAGGCATCCTGAGAGGCGAGATTCGAGATACAGGTGAATGGGGGTGACCTTAATAATTGTTAACCCTCCGGCTATAACTATTAAAAACCCTGCGATAATCACTAACATGGCCAAAAAGATTCAGATAAATCCCTCACTTTCCCTCATGTTTATTGCAGAGATTTTGCCATGTCATAGATTCACCGGGGAGGAGGTTGGTTGTGTTTTTTAATAAAGGTCCAGCCGAAGATTCCCCCATAGCTTTCAGGCCACCCTTCTTGTTGAAGTCGTCCACATCATCAAAGGCCGTCTTCATCTCCTTACAGACCTGCGGTTGGAAAAAATCGTCGATGTCTCACGTAGACTTGGACGCAGGTGCTTTTTTTTTCAGATTCCCAAATGTTGGGAAGAGTATATAACACAGTCACAATTTATCAGAAAAAAACATGTTTGTTCATATATTTTTAAAATAAAAGTCGATCAAAAATTATATATCATATAAATTTGAACCAAAAATATATGTCAAGCCCCAACGACACGGGGCTAATTAGCACAAACAAAAAAAACTCAAAAAAACTGGGCATATCTATCCAGTTGTAATGGCATTCTCGGTATCTCCCTCTCCAAAGGTGAGATTGGAAACCTATCCCAGGGTTGTTTCAGGCCATGAACGGTGGCAAGGTCACAAAATTGAAGGAACCGCCCCCCAGTATCCCCTAAGGAAAAAGAAAAAAGTCTAAAAATTCTTTTTGGAAGGTTCAAAACCCATTGGCTTTTTGTTGCTCAATTTGATAAACAACTATTGGTTCCTTTAAGCATGTTTGATCTTTTGTTGGAATCTGTTTCAGCCACGAAAAAACCACTAGGGCAAGGCTGAAGTCAGGGGTGCCCCTTAAGGGTCGATCTCTCAAGGGGCAAAGGACACGAAATTTTCCACATCGACGAACTGTTTGGCTGTTTCTGCTTCATTTGGGGTGATGGAAAAAACTCATTTTGATACCCAAAAAAACAAGTTTGGGGTAGTGTTCTGGCAATATGCATGGTGTTGCCTTGTCATGCGTCTTGCTGCAGGCAAGAACATGTTCAATAGAAGATTAGAAGTACAAAAGTAGTACCATCATTTTGCGAAACAATCAGCACCAAAGTCCACATCTGAACGTATGGTATATTCAAACCCTTAAAGTACTATCAATGTAGATGCTTCCACAAACCTGATCGCCCACCTTGTCGGTGATGGAATTTCCCTGGACACCAGCGATAGACACATTGGAGTTCGGGATCACTTTGCCGTTTTGAACATAGAAACGTCGAATATCTACCAAATCTCCATCATCGCGGTTGCCTCCGAAAGAACAGTTGGAAGGCGCAGGAAAAAAAACAAGAGTCCTGGAAATGAAGTCCCGAGAAAACAGCCAAAGGTTCATGAACCATGATGGGATAGAGTAGGTTCTATTCATAATGAGTTTTACAAAAAGGTTGTCAAAGATTCGTTTTTTGACCTTTTCTTTGGGGGACCTGGGATTGGGATGCAGTCACTTGGTCACGTGCCCTGAAACTATCGGGTTGGCCTTTGACGAAGTCTGGCTCAGTTATTTCATCGTTCACGAATTTAGATGTTCCTCAAATATGTTCAACTGATTTTTTTCCGTTCATATGAACTACCGAATTACCTCTGGTGAAAAAGTGAAAATCATGACCCTTTCTTTTCGAGAAATTATTCGACCACAAGAGTTGTGAGTCACATGAACGACCGAATGAAGTTGATGCTATCATGTACTCATCCTAGTCATCCTACTTAAGATTCAGGCCATTTCATCTCGCAAAAACAAAAAGTGTTTGTATCTATCTTCCACCTAGATTCTAGATGATTTTGAGATTCCTTCTACAAATGCTTTGGAACTGGCTTGCAGAACTGTCATGAATCATACACCACAAAGGAAACAAGTAGCTTCTAAAGAAATCAAAGATCCCAACTGATCTTTTCAGATCACTTTGACTTTAAGCTTGTTGTTTCAACATCCACCCGCACCTTCGGTCAGAAACTGTGTGACCACCGTCAGGCTCTTCCTGCTATCCACCTTGAACTCTGTAGCCCCTCGGCCATAGAACTTCTGATCTCCCAAACGCCAAGAATTGAAGTCGCAACCGTCCTTGTCACAAACGCCTTTGTAACCTCGGGGAAACAACCCATTTTCCATGTGCCAAAAAAAAACAAAAAAAAACTGATGGCCCCATATGGAAAGAATTCCCATATCATGCAAACGTCTCCATCCCAGTAAAAACACCCGAAACAAACATACGACATATATTGGTCACTGCTCTGTAGGAATCAAATTCAAAATGTAACTGCCATGAAGGCAGAAGCGGGAACAACTGAGGTTGTTTGGAGGGTAGATGCTTGGCGGCGTTTTTGGTGGAAGGTAAGGAATTTCTGATATGTTGAAGTTCAAAAAGTGAAGAGGCAGGTTTGAGAAACAAGCAGTTGATATATGAATATCGTACCTACTTGGAAAACATAGTGTACTATTTTTGTTGGGCAGGCAATTGTGGCTGTTTTTAGGGGTAAAGTTGCTGGAAATTAGCAGCAATTTGTTTTTCAGGTATGGTAGATGTAGATATGATATGATTGTCATTTGGTGGGCTTTTTTAAGTCGTCCAATTTACAAGTAATCACGACAGAACTCAAGACTTGTGAGACTATTTCACTGGCTACCTGAAGTAACCCTAGAATTGCAAACGGTTGGCCAATGCTGGGCCAATTAATCACACAAACATCCATCCAATGCGACTCCAATTGAAAAAAACTGCACAAACTGCCCGAAAATTTTGATCAACATAATCCCCAAAACTAAGACTCTTTTCAAATTGGGAGGCACCCAAAATCTCATCCTTGACATCCTCACCCACGAGATCTCCACCAGAATCCCCCCACACAAAAATGGCTGAAAAATCCCAGGTAACGCTCATCCTTGCTATTGTCGCCACAGTCGATACCTTCACAAATATAAGTGCCAGTGATAGAGCACGGATGCGGCCTTGACTTGCCGGAGTGAAAACAGGGTGGTACGGTACTACGGTAGAAAGTGGTCGGTAACTAATCCCCAGGTGTTTCAAACTTTTAACGCAATTTTTTTTGTGTAGTGTTGGGATCTACCCAAATGCCCACCTGGCTAAGAAATCCCAGAAGGATTTGTTCTTATGTTATTAGTTCGTCCAACTTAGTAACTTGGCCATTCAGAAGGATCAGGTGTTGATGACCAAATCCCACGACTTGGTGTGGGGGGGGAACGATACCATAGGGGACCGGGGATCCTGAACTAAACCGATTCACTTGCCAGCGATTGCATGCTACGAGGGGGTTCACGTCCCAGGTTCAAAAATGTAAATTCTCAAAAAAGAAAAAAAGACTCCCATCATATGAGACCAGCTAATTTCAATCAGGTTGGAAGATGTTTTTCTTAAAACGGGACAGGAGAAAAGGCGACAAAAGCAAAAAACAAAAAAACGAATCTCATCAGACCAATGGCGTATAGGCTGTTGCCCGGGAGTTTGCTTCCCAAATGTCCATCTCTGCACAGCAAGTGCCATATTTGCCAATGGGGGGATCGTGGCTCGCGTTCCAGTCGATGACCTTTGCGAATGGGATCGACACCACTACCACAACAACAAACACAGCAGCAGAAGCAGCCACAACACAAAAAAAAGACACCTAACAAGTTTGACAAGTTCCAAAGCGAGTGTCTCTCTACAGTAAAACACATAGCATAAGAACCCCTAATAAAACACCTCAAATTGATATTACTCTCTTAAAAAAAAACCTGCAACTGCCAAGAGACATTTGCCTTTCCCTCCATAAATTTTATATCATGAGGGCACTGTGCATCACAATAGCCTGTACCATACTTGGCGCCGGCACGATTTTGGCCGCCATTCTTGGTGGCTGCCGCTTCACCTCCATCGGCAGCCATCTCCACGAAGTAAACAGCCCCATTGAGGCCACAGGGCATGTAGTACATATCCACTGTCAAGGTGAATTCACCTTGGAAATCGCAGGAATTCCATGGTGATTCAAGTGGGATGTGTTTTCTTGTTTTTGGTGCCCTTGGCACCAAAGAAAAACATTCAGAACCAAGGCTAAACCCCCATGTCTTTCTTGAGAAAAAAAACGAAACACTGGAAGTTGTGGAAGTTGCCTGACTCTCCTTCGGCATTTTTGTGCACGAAAAATTTGGGGCATCAAATTGACGAATCAATCTGTGGTATATTTTTTCCGATCCTTAATTTTGTTGCTGGCTGACCTTTTCAGAACTGGTCACGATGTCAACTTCAATTGGTGAAAAAAAATCTTGGCTGCAGAAACTGCAGTGAAAACAAATTTGATGTGAGTTTGTAAAAGACGGTTTTTGTTGTGATAAAAACTAAGAGGTTTTTGTTTCAACCCAAAATTTGGCCCAAAATATGGCGCAAAAATGGCTTCATCTTCCCCAACTTCCGGGGTCAAAAAATAAAAGCCTTTTTGAAACCACCACCGAAAATGGGATTTGACCCTGGGAAACTTCTGACTGCATCACCAGGCAAAATGCTGCGAAATTTTCCCACAGAAATTGCATGAAACTCGGAAACTGAAGTCATCATGGGGTTCCCTGGTGCTCAGTTTTTCAGTGAAATATCGCTTAGAATTAGCAACTTCTAGCCTGGTTTTCACAGGGCCTATTCCAGCTGTCTTTAAAACAAACCTGTTTTCATATAGGGTGAACCCTAGAATTTGCCGAAAAAACCAGGCGGTTTTTACCCATAAATCTCCCATTACTTAAAGGACGACTTAAGTTGACGAGGCTTGCCATCAATTCTCATTCAGAGGCCACCTGAAAAAGTTTGAGCCGTGTTGATGTTGATGTTTGCTAAACGTTTTACATCGTTTTACCCTCCTTGAAATTGACACTTCGGGAAGTTCGGCCCCCCTGAAAGTAGGCCATCCAATTCCAGGAAATTCCGAAATTTCAAGCCTCAATTTTTGAGGGGGCAAACTTGCTGTTAGTTTCAGGGAGGCTATATATTTCTTAGGTCATTTCAAAGGTCAAGGAGCAGCAATGTATCTCCAGATGCTTTCTTCTCTTTTGAGATCTCCAAGGTTTGAAGCGGGCTTGCTTACTTGACATCTTGTGCTCCCACAAGACGTAGGTATTACGTCAGGTTTTTGAATTCAGAGTCCGAGTTGTCGGCTCAAAATGAAACAATGAACTTACCCCAATTTTGAGGGGAGTCTCAATACATCATTGAAATAAAAAATGGTTCCAAAAAATGGCGTGATGCTTAGAAAAATTCCCCAACAAGTGCATAATAAGGGGTGCAAAAACCTGTTATAAACAAAATGTGCCCCAAAAAAACCACCATCCAAGTTTCACCCCCAATTTTGCCTGATCCAATCACGTTACGAAATTTGATTTTCCCCAACTCCCACAGGAGAAGAAGTGGTCGCCGTTTTTTTGTTGTCCGAGTTGCGATTCTTCAATTTGAAGATCTTGTACCTGGTTTACAGAGTTTCTGATGGACTTCAGGTCCAGGTCAATGGGGAAGCCATTCATCCATTCACGAAGAGTGAATGAGGACGACCTTTTTTCTGACTTTCAAGTTGTGTTCTTGTCGAATTTATACCTTCAAAATTTTGTCTCCAAATTGTGAGGTCTTCAAAAATCCCCAAAGGTTTCCTCAAACACCACATGTTTGGGGGATTTGGGTTGGGGCCGTTCTTTTTTTTGTAGACCATGGCAAATTTGGTTTTTTTTGCAGCAACTTTGTAGACTTTGCACTCAACAAAACACGAAGGGCACTGAGTGGGAGTCTCCATCATGTAGACCCGTGAGCCATAATTCGACCCGTACCTCAGGCAGAATGCAGAAATCTGTTGGGTGTTTTTGTTTGGAAAAAATGAAGCCTGAAAAACTGAGAAAAAAATGGTGGGGAAACAAAAAAAGCAATGAATTCGATGTGTTTTTGTTCGTAACTCATTAAGAATTGTAAGGATTTTACTTGTATGATCAAATCCAGGAGACTACACTCCCTGAAACTAACAATGACCCATGAAAATAGGCCTAAACGCCCCAAAAAGGAAACGATATAGTATTCCAACCATCCATTTTCAGGTGCCAAAATGTGAGTTTCAGGGAGGGTAGAAGATCTAAATGTTTCTTCCAAGGTCTAAATGTTTCTTTCAACTAGTAGAACCCACATGATGGTGTTCTGCCAAACGAACCCTTCACAGCAGGAAACTTGGCGATGTTGAACTGCAAACTTCGGAGAATGTGCCCGTATCCCCACGGACAACTGTTGATGGCTCTGAAATCCGGCTAACCAGTTGAGGTTGGTAGTTTATCCCCATTATTTACAGGGTTTCATACATCCCAGGTGGTTGTTTGGGATTTCTTCCATCAACAGTAGAAATAATGAAGAGATCAGAAAAATCATCTTTCAAAAACCTTCCCCCTCAAGCAAAACCATGCCATGGTTTTGTCTTAGGATCAAGTTCAATCCAAATCCAATCCAAAGTACCCAACACCCCAAGTGAAAGGAATTCCAACACCGCGAATTTGCTGGAAACACATACTCGGACTGGATTTCTGGTGTCTGGTGGCGAATGTTGAAACACCATTTGCCACTTTTTTGGGATGACATTGTGGACATTGTGGACATTGCTGCATTGCTTCACTGCTTTACCGCCTGTTTCTTCAAAAGGAAGGGTGTCTTCCAACTTAAGATTTAGAACTATAGGTATATACCACTTCAAAAGTAGATTCGGAGCAACTCCCAGGTTTACTATGGCCACACACACACACACCATCTCTATATATATATATATTATATATATATACACGTATACATCTTAGTCCCCTAGGAGCAGGCTAGCCGATGCCCGCCATCTACCTGGTTGAACGATGATGCTTGGCAAGAAATTTCATCTATATATGTAGAAGATACCATGCAACACCAGTTGGATAGCCCAGTAAGACATCCCACGAGTTCACTGCTAACATGTGGCATGTTTCTCTCTCCTGCATTCCATGGTACTTTGTAGTCGTGACGAAGCCCATTTTGATGCCATTATCAACTTCTTGGATGCCATACGTCGATTCATACTCGTCCTGGTCCGTCCGATGGGTCGGAGGCATCGCCAAAAAAACGACGCCGAGAAACCCATGGGTTTCACACCCTTTTGGAATGGTGCTAAAAACTTCGGTGGGGTTGGAAAATGGTGATGTGCTGGATTTGTTTTTTTCCTGACATCCACCCCCCCAGAAAAAAATGCAGGTTTATCAAAGGGCATACCCCCTCCACAACAACTATATAACATATCCTACCAAACGGGAAAAGGAAAATCATCTTCAAAGATGCCTTGGGATGGGATATTGTTAGTTCGCAGGACAGTATTGAGTATAGACTCATAGACATTTTGTTTTCTGATAAGCCCGAACCTTGAAAAACCTCGTTTCTACATGATGTCACCAAGGGGAAACACCAGGGGGGAACACCAGCTGGTCCTACTTTGTTGAAGCACTCAAAAAGAACACGGCGGACGAGTCTTTTCTCCCGAAGTTGTTGAGTAGATACTTTTGGCACTCTTGGCAGACCTATGAGTTTCATACACCTGTCATTGTCATTTCCATAAAACACACCCAACAAAATCAGACACAATTCCGCCCACAATCAACCCTTCCTACTGTTGATGGAAGAAATTCTGCTAATCAGTTGAGGTTGGTAGTTCATCCCATTATTTACGAGTTTTTTACATCCAAACGGTGGTTGTTTGGGATTTCTGAACCATCAACAGTACCATGAACCTACCATCCGATGACCATTCTTACCACTACCTGGCCTTGGAGTTTCCCTCCAAATGACAATTCTCAGCACAAGTCAGGGGATCAGGACATAAGTCACGATTGAAGTCACCATCCTTGTAACCTGCGGGAATCGACACATGGCATGGATTTTGTGAAAACTCTCAAATTGGGATCCATTTTTTGGGGGGGCTTGGTGAATGACATTCTTAGGGATGGTAGACTGTCAAAAAATCCAGGACAAATATCCTCTAAACCTACTCCTAGTAGCTTTTGGCTGTCAAACCCAAAATGTTTACGGGGCCCAAAACGGCAAAAACCCAAACCGCCACAAGTTCCGGGAGATTTTTGTTTCTTGCAACTTCGGATCCTTTGTTTCAATGTTGCCGTTCAAACCGGTGGAAAGTATCAAAACAGGACAAGGTCCAGATGCGTGGTGCCTCCTGCATTTATGTACTGTATCGTAACCTTGAACCTTTAATCATAATATACAAAACAAATATGCACAAACAAGCTGGCAACAGACTCACCTGACCAGTTTGTCATTTCGTCATATTTTGTCTTTTCCAAACAAATTATTTGCCTTTCATGCACTTCCCTCCTGCCCACTCAATTTCCAAAAAAATATCTCAAGTGTTTCTCATCACCCCCAATCTTTCTTTAAAGCAACAGTTGGTGTATTGTCCATTGTGAAGCCAACGCCAGTTTGCATCCAATACGACTGACTTGCTTTCTTTGGAACATCCAGACGTATCACAAGTCCAAAGAGGCATCTCGGGATGATACTCTTCTTCATGCACGCCTCCACAAAAAAAGGAATGCGCAGAAAATTCTCCACTTAGATAGTTTTTTTTCTGGCTAAGGCAACCATGCGTCCTTAACACACCCAATCATTCGCACTGTATATGATGAGAATAGTTGTTTTATCACAGTTTCTGACTACCATCATTTGGAAGATGACCATCCAACCCATGTCCATCGATGGTTTTTTGACCATGTGTCAACCTTTTTTACCAGTTACATTACATTTGCTTTAAAATGTTTGCAAACAATAGAAGTGAAGAGTATTCACCAAATGAATTGCAAGTCATCACCTGCTGCAAATCCATCACTAAACCAGATCCTTGCCACTTTGATTGCCAAAACCCGTTCACTTGAAATTCACCGGTGGGCGGAGTTTAATGCCTTTTTTTGAGGCATCTTGATCGAACCAGGAAAGTTTCAAAAAAGATCCAACATGATAAAGTTATGGGATTGCAAGTCTGCGATCGTGACTTTTTTGGGATGGTGCTTTGTGACCCTTTCAAAGGTTAAGTGACCTCCAAGTAGGGGATAAAAAGGTCACTTTGAACCACCTGATGTATGTTCTATTATGCATGCATAGTATACAGTGCACCTACAGAAGTTTATCCAATTGTATCTATGCATCATGTCTAAATTTTGTGAATTACTTACTCCAACCAAAGAAGAAAACTAAGTAACTAAACGGGAGATTTGATATGAGTTTTGACATGTGAACTTGCCAGGAAGGGCCTATTTTCCCGAAATGAAAGCAACCTGCCAAAAAGGAAACTTTCTTGTGAACGGGACCTCTAAAATTTTGCGGGGCCTACGTTCTGCACAGTTTTTTGGATGGTTGATTCATGTTGATTACTTATCCTGGACCAACTTTCAATCTATATACGTGAATTCCGTTCCCTTCCCCATCCCTTAAGACTAGCACAGACGGCCTGGTTGCTGTGCCACAACGCATGCCACAAGCAAAGCTGCAATCGACCACATGGCAACACAAAGGACCGGCGAATCAAATGGCTTCGAGTTTATGGCTCAGCTGGCTGGGGTGGATCCCTAAAATTACTGCGAGCCAACAGGACAGCGGTTTCAAGTTTCAGAATGACGGTTGATGGTTGGGTCCACGGTCCTCTCTGTGTGAAAGTATGTAAAAAGAAATGGTAGAAGAAACCTATACGAGTCATGACTGATGGAGGAAGTTGTGGTTACACATGTATAAATTATATATATATGTGTGAGATTATACAAAGAGAAATACAGGCATGTATAGAATATGTACACAGTGTTGATTTAAAGAAACCCTGCACCATGTAGATCATTCAAATAATTAGAAGGTTTCATAGATCCAATGGTGGTTTTCTCCGTGATATCTGAAATATCCACAGTGCACATGTGTACAAGAAAGGATACACATCCCAAATTGCTGGTTGAAGTTCCACCGGTCATTCTTCTCATGGCAGTTGCGAAGTGCTTGGACTTGCTTCAAGTGTTTTGTTCATCAAATTCCGCAGGTTCAACGTGGTTGAACTGTTACAAACGTAGTGGGTGTATGTGGGTGTCATATAAGTGTCTCGCCATAGAAGGTGTAAATCCAATCATTTAATGGTTTTACCCATTTCCCTCAGAATTAATATGTCGAAAAGAAGAAATGATATTGGGGTGCCATGATTTTGAGAAACTCCAACTCATCGGTCTGAAACACATAAGTGTATATGATATGCACTATACTAAGACTAATAGATTCATGTATACATATAATGTGTATATATATATATACACTGGTACGTAAATGTTCAAAGGCATACTATCTGTGTAAGTGTAAATGTTCATACCCGTTTCACTCATCAGCAAAGAAAAAATCCTGCGGGACTTTGCCAAGCACTGCAGCCCACCTTGATGATCATGGAGATGATGCAGGTGGCTGTAGCAACACTCAAAGACCCCTGCAATCGTCACAAGTGGCACGGATATGATGAAGCAATAAGCTAATGACCACTGGAGGACTGAAGAACTCGCATTCAAATTGAAACCCCATGAGACTCTACATAAACACCAAAACTTCGCGTTTTGTATGGTGAGTGAAGTCAACATGAGGTCCTGTAAATACGCTTGCAACGCACATCTTTGTTGTTTCATGAGAGTATGTGTTGACATATTAAAATCCCTAAAACATATCTTTTTGAAGACACTGACACTGACTGTGGTATTTTCATGTTCCATCCCTAAAAATGTTCCCAAAAATATCTGGCCAAATCCTGGCGGGCCCTCACCTCATGTCCACCCTCCCTTCCACTTGGGTCACCTCGTGTTCCAATGCAGATGCTGCAACGGCACAGCGCAAATCTAAGAATTTTCGGCACTCCTTGAAGTTGCTGGGCTTTTCTGAACCAACACGTGGGAGTTGAGCAACCTTGGGGGTGTGCTTGACATTCCGGGCTTAATTGTGGTCCTACAAAAATAGATCTTACTACAACAACAACAACAACAAAACGTTAAAAAATGAAAAGTTGGGCAGGTTGATATTGTTGAGAACTGAATTTGCTACACCACCTTCAAGACAAGAAAGCCTCTGTTTACAAAAAGAATGTGGATTCCTTCAGTTGTTCACAATGCATGACAACTTGCTCTATATATATCTCAACAATTGGGTATCACTATAACTCACGGAGTCTCTCGCCTGAATTCTTGAGATACAGTAAATCTTGTGGATGCTCCCAGCCCCATGGGGCTGAAAATGAGACGCTTGAGTTTAAGAATCCAAGTCGCCGAAAAAAAGTCCCGGGGTGTTGGAACCATCTCAAGTAAAAAGACTAAACGAAATATGAGCACCTACCCCAACCTTTGGAGGATCGATTCATTCCAAGGTGGTATTGCTAAGCAGATTGGCTAAGATAAATTTTCCTACCAAGGATTCAGGATTCCTAAGCAGACTGCGCACACCATTTGGAATCATCACTTTTGGCATCTGGCATCGTCATTTCTCCCCTTCTTTATACCCAGAGGAAAAAAAAACGTCCTCCTTCACGAGTTCCATCTCAGATTGACCAGTTGTCGGGGCCTCAAACCGCGGATTTTTTAAAAAAACTTGGAGCTTCCCCAATCATCCGGTTTTTTTTTTGAAGCCGGGCAGATTGGTTTCTTGAGGATGTTTCATGATTCTCCTCTGGAAGGTGGTCAAAATGGGTGAAGATGTATCCGAAGCTTCCTCAAGTTGAGGTGGTTTGGTGAAAAATTCTTGAAAATTCATCTAGGAAATACACCTCAAGCTGTTCAAGCGTTGCATTCATTAAAGTAACATCAACGGTACTTTCATGAGATACATATCGAATAGGTGGCCCTGGATTCGACTCAGGTTCTTACCCTCTTGGTCCTGGGAATCTACTGCTGAGTCCAAAGCAAGAAGAGATTTTTAAGACCAAATGGCCCAACATGGACGCCCCCTGACTGATGTAAATAACAGTCTCCCTGCTTTGCCCCACTTTCCATTATGGTTATGTAGAGTTTATTGGGAGCCTGCTTCGCGACCTAGACAAGCTCCCACACTGTATTTGAGTTTCCCCAATTGAAATAGTGCTCAAAAAATAGATCGATGACATGGTGAATTTGTATCTAGGCATCCTAGTGAGTGGTAGTCAGGTAGTCAGAAGCATGCTATCAGTTTTGATTGGTACCCATTTTGACACATCGCAATCTGTGATGAAACCTCTTATCAAAACTTTGAGCGCCTAAAAAGATTAAGCAAGAAGGTGGGCAAGAAATGAGAAGAGCGACTAATTCTCCAAAGCCCTCCAAGGACATCTGTCAGTTCTTTTTTTGCTCAGGAACCCATCTACTCAATCTACTTTGACATCTGAAAGTTTAATCATCTCGGATTGACCAATTAAAGAAGACACCAAGAAGTGTGTGATTTTCAACTAAGCGCTGCACCACATGATGTTTTTTGTTGTGTTCCGAACCCCTTGTCTGTTTTCGTGCATCTTTTCACACCTCACAGTGGTATGTCCGAAGAATGCATAAATAAATCATTCACATATCACATATCTACGGTTTACCTACAACCTATATATAAATATATACATAATAGATGTATCGGATCTACCCCCCACCCAGAATTGCAGTTCATTTGCTACTGTTCCTGGGTGGGGTATAGATCCAAAAAACTTAAGCTTCATTTTCCACTGATGGGCGGGGAAACATCAAAATATACACATTAGGTTCGTTACACCGCAGAAACCCATTCCAAAAAAAGAATTCACCGAAATTCCTCTGAATGTACTCCACATATCCACTTCCATTATGTGTTTGTTCATATGCATATATATATTATATATATATAGACATATTTACATACACAAAAAGACATGTCCTTGCCATCCACTTTTTTGTGAACCCCGGGACAATCACCCAATCATCTTTGGCAGTCGGGGCTAGGCGCTACGATTGAAAGTGGCAATGCACAAAGAATTTGCCCCAAGAAATGGGAATAGAGCAGTTGCAATCGCGCCAAGCGCGGCCATTGATCTGTCCAATCCTGTCAGGTTAAGGGTTGATTTATCAACCTGAAAAAACGGGGCCAAAAAAAAAGGAGGACCAGGAAGAATCATATCTCAACAAATAAACTACGTATAAACAATATGTAATATGTATATCAATTGTTTTGCGAGTCGCTGCCCTGGACCACATGGCCATCTAAGTTCAGATATGAAAATGACACAATAAATGGGCCTACTCTTATTAAACCACGGAGCGGGCGGTTCGCCGTCTCATAGACGGAACGGCAGAACCCTGCCATGACTCATGACCTTTCCCATCCATTGTTGTTTATCATTAACTTACCCCTTCAAACAACTTTCTGTGTTTGTTTCACACATGTTTACTCACCCCCTGTTTGCACTGCATTTGATCAAGAAGTGGTGGATTCAATCTTTCCAATCCTGGGGCCCTTCAGATCAACGAAGATATGTTGGATGTCAAAAATTAAGGGCCTTAAAACCCTGTTGGTTCCCTTCAGTACCCAAAAAGGACTGATTGGATTGGGGAGTGCTCAGTGACCTCACAAAGTATTGCTGGTATTGGGGATGAATCAATATCAATGCTGTTTATCATTCTTATTGAGCATTACTAGGTATTGCTTTCAAAGCCCTTTGAAAAATATATATTTGTCAAAATGACTTTTCATGTTCAGAATTGAAAATTGAAACTTTCATGATTTTTCAACCACCTAAAACCTGTAGATAGATGAAACTTTCATGGCAAAGTAGCTGGAAACCCTTCCTCCCATAATCATAGTGAAAAATGGGCCCCTGCAATGGTAGTTAGCTTTCAAATACAGCCCTTTTCCACTTCCACCATACCGCCTTGACAGGCGACCCTCCGAAAGCACTCAAACGCCGCGAGGGAGCCAGCTGCTCAGGCAGGGCTTCATAGTTGCCTATAGGGACCCGAAAGGTTAGATGCAGAAGATTTGCTGGCATCATTATCAATGGTTGTTTCCTGGTTCCCTTAATAGGTGGTAGGTGGCAAATAATCACCCAATTGGCAATATTAATATATCTATATAATATATACTGTAAGTGGTATATAAGTGGTATATACTGACAATTGGCTGATTATATATATTTATATATCCCTATTAAGAGAACCAGAAACAACCATTGATCATTGTTCCCTTTCTCCTTTGAACCCTTAGTTCTTCTTGATGAAAATGTTTCCCTATTTTTGCTGGTCCAAAAAAACAGAAAATTCTGATCCCGTTTCGAGGGCGGCAACCAAAGAAAATGCCAATGCTCTGGGCATCCCGTCTCTCCACAAAGTTGGAAGTCAACTCTTGAAGTACCAGGCGAAGCCACTTGCCACGTGCCAGGCGTCCTGAGCTTCAAGATCTTGCTGATGGCTCCTACTAAGGACATAAAGCCATGGTGTTTCTCCCTTGCTTTTCTGCCAATCAAGACACTAATCATCTAGCCAGATGAAATCAATCTTTATAAGGATTCGCAGATTGCAGATTGCAGGTGGTTTAACAAACTAAATCATAATCACATCACATACCATTATAGGAATTTAAGGTACCCCCCCAAAGCTATCCCCCAGCAAATAAGGCCTTTTTTTACAGGTTATGAAGCCCACCATTTTCCTTTAATAAGACCATCCAATAAGGACGGCTATTTCTTGGAAGATTCCCATGATACCAAGCTTCTTGTAACAACCTAGAAGGTTTCACTCTCAAATACGAAAATCTATCACCAACCCTGGACTTCCCCCCAAACAACAGACTCGTTGTATGTAAAGTATAAGGGGGGAACCTCCTGTGTAAAGTACCTTCTAAAATCCTTTTTTGGGCGGTTTCGTTGTTGTTTCAGGTCCCTTCATTAAGAAATTACCCTTCAATATTAAAAAACCACATGAACCTGAACTTCCAACTTCCCTAACTTCCAACCTTAGGGTGTGCATGGCTGGTTTGAAGCTTGGTTTTTCCATCTTAGGGGGATTTCCGTTGCTTCGCCATCAACCTCCGGTGCCCCTGTTGGGACCCAAGGTTCCACAAACAGCAAAGCTTTTGGCCACACTGGAAGCTGCACGCATCAGGGCAGGATTCTTGGAAGATAAGGCCTTAGTACAAGCAATACAAGCAATGATTGGAAACCCCTTGGTGGGTTTCACCATGAAATCCTTGTTGGGATTCAAAAAACAGGGATGTTTCCTGCTTCCTTCCATGGCAATTCTGAAAGAAGTTGTTTTTTTCCGCTGTTTTGGTGAATTTTTAGCCACATGCACGAGCCTTCCGAGCATCTTTCACTCTTGAAGGCTACCTCACCATCTCCAACCAACACCTTGAAGGCGTTGGTTTGAAGAGTACTTAAAACTCCTGCAAGCGTCCCATGACCACTGTCCCTGCTGCACGGTTGATGGGGCAATAATATGCATTGGTAAAGTCTGTCGCTTCGCAAGTCGTCCCGTTGTTGATGTAGGTCATGTAATCCTGCCAGTACTTGGTGCGATTTCCATTGCCATCCACGATTTGTAGCAAGGGATAGTGGCACTCCAAACCACCTGTCAAAAAAGGATAGTCACCCCCAAGGCCTGTTCCCATGCCGAAGACTGCTTGGATCACATGAGACTCGAAAACAGATCGGATCAATGTTCGCAACCATGAAGGTCCAATGGTTGTCAAACGATCCCAACCCCATACTGTTTTCTTCATGCTCACACCATTCAGCCAGGTCGGCAACGTGACCTCCACATGTGGTGGGAAAAGGCTTTCCAAGCCCAGAGTATCGGCCACAGCGCGGCTCAAGGACACACGAATCAGGACGTCGATGAAGGTCATTGCCTCATCCCGGAAACAGAAGTCATACTTCATGTTCCACCCAGCTCCATCATCCCACTGGTTACTACTGACTCCTCCCTGATCCAACCATGACCAATGTCCACTCAATGGTCCGCCACCATACTGCCTGACGCCTGTGACGCATTTGGTGTGGGGATTCCATGCAGCTTCTCCAAAGCTAACGAAGACTTCATCGGCCGCCAGTTCACAAGTCTGCCGGTACGTCGGGTCCTCAGGGTAAGGGCCTTTGTACAACGACGTACCGCGCTGGTCCATCCAATGAATGCCATGCAAGGATTCAGGGAACACTGAACCCGTCTGAGCGAAAAAGATGGCTTTATCAACGGTATCTGCCTGCACGCTGGCCAGCTTGTAGACACTTTTTTCTCTGCTCTCCTCTTCATAGTGAACCTAGTTGGTGGTTTCAAACCATCTGAAAAAAAAAAATTAGTCAAATTGGCAATCTTCCCCTATGAAAATAAAAAATATTTGAAACAACCGCCTAGGAACCCAAATGCCCTTCTTGTTGCATGCTTCCGCTTGCGGCCGCACGGATGCTCCCGTGAACCACCGCGTGGTGGCCCATGCCACGTGTTCCACCACGGTGTCCGCACTGCGGAAGTGCATCGAGAAGCTACAAATCTCTCCTGCGCCGCAATCCGTGGAGGGATTGAACGCCGCCGTGCCCACCAGATCATGGGAAAACCATTCATGGTGATCATACAAGGATACTGAGATGGTATCCACGGAGGTTGGAACGTAGATGTTCAAGTTAAGATTCCCCTGATTCTGATTGTACTGCACCTCCGACTTGTACTCAAAACCCGAGGGATGAAGGACAACATGTGCATAGATATCACCATCACTCCACCAATCCCAAGAACCCTGAGAGGAATACTCTGAGAGTTCCAAGATAGCCCAATGTTCTTGTGAAGCCGATATCTCTCCACCTTGATGCATGGCACTTTTCGTGGCACTTTTCGTGGATAGGTGCTCCTGGCCTGTCTGTTTTTGCAACAAACACCCTGAATCCTCTGTCTGCGCAGCCACTGGAAGCAAAGCCACTAAGGTTGCTGCAATCCACATGGCATTCATCTTTTGAAAGTATACGGAAGGATGAACGGAAACGAATTGAATACCTTTTAGCCAAGATGGTTACGGAACCGAATTTTTTGATCACTGCTCAAATGTCAGCATGCTTTCATTTCACGCAGGAACACTCTCAAAAGTTGGTTGATCAAAGACATTTGGATTATGAACTCCAAAACTCTTTCATGAAGGGCTGCTTGTACATGCCATGACAATGCTTGAACTAAAAGCAATCAACGATTCAATGACCACAGCTCACAAACAAAAAAAAGTCTTGATCGTCATTGTCTAGTGCACCTTGACTACTGGAATTGATCTGGATTCACATGAGATGGCGTCCGGGATGTAACCGGGCCTGTTTTCGTTGAGGGCCTCGAGAATTTTGCTTGAAGAACCCATGGTCACAAAACAAATTTGTAGGACAAAATGCCGCTAGTCTTTGAAATCAACAAATTTATCAAATTCTATTATTAACAAGATTTTTCAAGGACACCACCACAACCCACCAACCAACCAACCAACCAACCAACCAACCAACCAACCAACCAACCAACCAACCAACCAACCAACCAACCAACCAAGGTACCAGCTTCTGTGGTGCTTGCCACAACAATGCGCTAAAGGCCTTGCGAAGCCCAACACTTTGAGCTTGGGCCAAAGCCTCCAAAGACGGTGGAATCCACGGTGGATGGGTGAGTTGAGGTGGGATATCTGGGATGCCTTTTTTGTAGGGAAGTCCTTTGCGGAATCCTTGGGGATACACCCCAAAAAAATCAACATGTCCCCAAAAAAGGTATTATCTTAGTAGGGAATACATCTGAACCAACCATTGATTTTCAGGGGACATATTAGTTTTCAGGGGAGTACTCCCCAAAAAATCAACCGCTGGAACCTGAAAATCACCCAGCCTGGAAAAGGAAAATCATCTGAACCAAACCTTTATCTTTTGGGTTCCATGTTAATTTTCAGGGGTGTAATTAATTTTCATACCCCAAGGTTCTTGGGGAAATGATGCAATTTGACCATCATATTAGTTCAAATGGGTTGGAGAAAAACCACCAACTAAATCTGGGATTTTCTTGGGGAAACATCTAAAGGAATTTGGGATGACAAATAGCTAATAGCCCTAAAATCCCGAAAATTCAAGGGATAAATACCCATTATATAGGGCGTTTTTTTGAGATTTCCCCATAGGGGGCCCACGTTGGGGATCTGGGTACATCCAACTATCCGCTGAGAATGGAAATGCTGTGTGCTTGAGGGGATCCCAGGCATATTTTTTTTCAAATGGGGGGAAAGGAAAGGGGAAAACATGTGGGATGAAAAACGTGTTGCAAAAATATGGATTTGGTCATTGATCTCAGTTGATTCTATTTATGAGGATTGGCATTGATATATTTTATCATCATTCTTTCAGTTGAAGTATTTGGCTCTTGCTGGTTGAAAATTCTTGGTTGTTTGATTCGTCATGTTTGGGCTTGAGTTAGAGCTGAGGCTGGGCCGGGTTTTGGTTTTTGAGGAATTTTTTGGAGTACAATATGTTTGTTTCTTATTACCCTCCCCCAAACTAACATATCCCCCTTTTAAAGTCAATTTTGAGTTAAGATGATTTTCCGAACTTCCAGTTTGGTGGGATTTGTGATCGGTTCCCCGGAAGGTAGATTTACCACTATGATTTCCTTAAGAATGGATTGGTGTAGGGTTGAGATCTCTAAATGTCAAAATGCGAAGATGGGAGGTTTTTCCATGTCTGTATATGCCAGTGCGGAAAAACTGGCATAATGAATGGTGTTCAGAAAAAATGGTACAAATCAGTGTGGAAGCTGCATGACATATTTCAATTACTTAGTGTTTAATGTTGCTGGTCTACTATGCTAGGCAGATACCCAAGCAACATTAACCACCAAAAAAACAATGATTGAATATACATCCATCTGTATATATGTTATCATGCATTGAAATTAATCCACTTCTACATGGTGTGAGGCTTGCTGAAAGGTACATGCACATCATACCACCTCGGCGTATGATATTAGCCACATAGGCCTTGGAACACTATGAAAGCAATGCATGAATTTCTGATACGTCCCCTGGAAAGCAAACAAAGAGTCGCCTTTTTTAGGATAAAGCAAATGGTTTTTGAATTCCCTTCATCAACTTTCGTTGGAGGAATAAAACCCACAGTTTGGTCCATAAAATCCTTTTTAAACATAATCTCACTATAGACAAAACTCTCTCATTCACAAATCTGTTTATTTCTTTTTGCAAAGCAAGTTACTTTCTTTGTATTGTCGTGGCTTACCTATAATGATTGTCAAACTTGAGGCTTCACATCCCTAGCTCAAACTCCGCCAGTTTCCACCTGCGAATCCTTCTGCGCCAAAGACATCAGCAGCATTGGAGCAGCAGGCTGTAAGGATGGATCAAAGATAGAAGTCATAGCAGCAGCACACAACACTGCAGGATTGCCTCGGTATTCACAGAGAAATATCACAGTCTGTGATGATGAGGAGCAGACTGTAAGAAAAACGTATATATATATATATACCCTCTAAAGTGAACGAGGAAAGATATCCCACCAAACGGGAAGTTCGGAAAATCATTGACTCAAAAAAGTGCCGGCTGGCGAAAAGGAGATGTTAGTGCCCAAGGAGGGTAGTTTTGACCATGGTGCTTCCAAGATGCGTGAAATGCCCCCCAAAAAAAACTGACCATCCCTGAAAGATATTTCCGGAGCTACCACTCAAGAAAGTAGCCTTCCAGCAACCGTGACATCCTAAAGGGATGTAAAAAGGGCATGGAAAAAGTTCGAAGAATACAAATTCTACCAGCATAAACCCCAAATAGCATGAAAGACAGGTACTGTATCATGGAATTTTCCACAATTTCTTTCGACAATTTGTTTCAACAAACCCCTATAGCTTCAAAGCTATTTTGGGGAAACACATCGGAGGGATTTCCCTCATCCACTTCCTCCCGTGACCGTTGGTCCAAAGTCACCTCCCAACCCGGCTCGATGTAATGCTCGTACCGCCCGCATGGCATGCCCACGTAATCCTGCATCCCCTGGACCCGCACGACGTTGTAAGCCATGCCGAAGAAAGCGCAAGACAGCAGGGAGATGACGTGTCAACTTGGACATCACCACTGCAAAATTGCCAGCTTCTCCTTGTTCGAAGAAAGAGCGAACATTTTGCGTTTTTTTTGGGGATAGGTGATATGGCCGGGTGATAGTAAGAATTGGGGTATATATATACATATATATACTTTGTGGGACGATAGTCGGAGACCGTGTCTTAAATTTGAAATCTGTCAGTGTTATTTTTACGCCACCAGAAGATTTCTCCAAGAAAACAAATCATGTTTTGTTGAGGTTGCAGATTTAGCTTATTTAAGCACTAACAACAACTGGGCAATCTCTCCCTGCAATTTTGCCTGAAAACCCTGCCATCTCTCACGACTCCGAGTCGCCTAACATGAAGGTGAACAGCTCCACGGTTCCAAACTTAAGGACTTTAAGGACCGAATCTAGGGGCACAATCTCCTTAGATATAGTAAGTATAAGCATATTACAAGTCCCAGGAGTTATCAATTTCATGAATCCCCCGCCCGAAGTAGGGTGATAGTCCTAGTTAACTTATCTACTTTTAGGTGGTACTCCGGTACTCCGTGAGGACGAATTTACCAGAGAAACGTTTGTCACATCTGCAAGTGTTTCCACATGTTATGCGTCGTTCAAGGCAAGTTTTTTTTGGTTTTGGAGAAGTGTTTTATTCCACAAATTGACAGGACTCCCCGAATACATAATGTAAGCGCTAATTTAAAAGAGACCAAAACTACTCTTGGATGGATATCCTGACCTTCTTGGATGGATATCCTGACCTGCTTTCAGAGTGAAGCAATGGGCCTTCGGACTGAGAATGAGCCGGTTGCCAACCCAGCTTTCAGTTTCACTTTGCATCATGTCAGGCATTGCCCAACTTGAATCGAAGTTCTATCTGCCTATTGTTCAAAATGGTATTTTTCCACTGAGTGGAGGTTGACATTTCATTCATTGCTCTTCAAACTGCAAATTTCCGGCACGTTTTCATCTTTTTTCAAAAATTCTCAAAAAAAAAATACTCAACATGATTTAAGAAAAAAAACGAAATCCCACACCAGCCAAGAATTAAAGAAACAGAACTAGCCAAGAAGATGATTCCCATGGATAATTTTAACAAAAGACTTATGAATCTGAAACTCTCAGACCCTTTTGGAATTATCACAGATCCCACATGTCAGGAGTCAGGACATGAAACCCCTGTCCTTCTTCAGCGCGACGGGTCAAGTGCTCACAAAGCGAAGCTAAAACTTCCAAAGAACGCTCTGCCAACAAAGCATCTCCTGCAGGCAGTGTGTCTTCTGTGTGCCATGCGAAATGCGCAAATGCTGCTGTCATGGATGTGAAGTCAAACAAAAAAAAACAGCACCTGGCGCTGGATCCATCTTCAGAAAACCAGTAAGTGATATATATTTTTTGGGGGGGCGACTTGCCGGGTTTGGTTCACATGAAGGTGTTGAGGGTTTTCATCATAATCGATCTGAAATGTCAAAAATCTGTGGGGCTTCCTTTGAACTTCCCCCCTAAATTTTTACAACATAACCTGACTCTTACAAAAACCTCTAGTCGAGAAGGGGTGGATGTCGCTCCATGATATCCATGATTTTCTTACATCTGTAACATGTTTCTCCGTTTCTCCGTGTTTGTGTTCATGGTTTTTTTCACCCTCCAGGTCTGCATGGGTCAAGTTCTGAGAGCCCCTGAGTTTGGGGGGAAATGTTTCTCTCAGTTCAATCGCTTCTGACCCAGAACAAAAATCCACCCAAATTCTCCCTTCTCCAACCTGTCTCTGCAAGACCAGCAGAGATCACTTGGTCAAACTCAGTGGAACCAACCTGCTCTCAGAAACAAGCTACGGTCACTTCATCGTTCATGAAGTGAAAAGACACCTCCCAAAATCAAGACCTGGAACCTGGAACCTTTACATACCCTTCGTCCCATAATAATGAATAACAACACATACTTACCATCTTACAGTGTTTCAACCATCGCTGATTTGGTTTGATTTTCTCTAACATCAACTTGAGTCGTCTATGACATCCCACTTTGGTTGAAGATCATATCTCCAACGAAAACCAAAACAGCGACCCACGAAAATGAAGGGCTGAAAGAAACAACAAAAAATCCTTGAAAGTCCCATAATCATGGAAGTGGCAAATGACCCTAAATGAAAGGAAGCTAATACTAGAGGGACCCATCTTCCACTTCTGATGGCGTTATCAACTGCTTCGCAAAAAATTGTCCACCAAGAGTAGGTTAGAACATTTCATCACTTCGTAACAGTCCCTCAGTAATCTACATCTCGGAACCTCATCCGCATCAATGTCACAACCCTGAATTTGCAAAAAAATAAATTGCTGTGGAAAGAAAACCGCGACTCAACATGTTGTTTGGGGCAAGAATTCATGCGAAGCTTTACACCCCCCCCCAAAAAAAAAATGGGAGGACAACCACCGACTTCTTCTATTGGAACTTGAACCTGAGTGCTTTGTCTGTAGGGGGAATTCACCTTCACATTGTCCGGTCACTTTTTCATCATGACTGTAGCCATCTTGTCAGATATACAGAGTATGCAAAGCTGATAAGTTCACAAGAATTTATGTTGAAACACCTCCGAGCTGATTATGAGATCCCATAAGGAAGGTTGTACATTGCTGCCGACAAGGTCCAAATTTATAAAATCTATAGTATTTGCGTTAGTACTTTAACTTACCCCTAGTTACTCTGCTTATTACCCTCCCGAAGTTTAATATAGCCTCTGAAAAGTTACCTTCCCAATAGGAAAGTAGTCTTCCAACCACCATTTTTCAGGGGCGAGCTGTTAAACTTCGGGAGGGTACTACTTGGTTTGTATGACCTCTGTATCATGAGCAAACTTGTGGAATCAACATTTTTCCAACACGAATAGCTTGCCAAGGTGCTAAGTGCCAGTGTCTTCTCAATGCAAAACCAACCGCCATCACCTCAAATTCGGAACATTGGCATAAATGCTACCTTTTGAAAAGGGTGGTTTGAAGGCTTTGTAAATGATTTACAATTTGAGGTTTTTCAATTTATCCAGTTTGTTTGTTTTTTGTCTTGCCACTTGGGTATGTTTTTCTTACACCTTGAGTTATACGTAGATTCTATGTATCTGCCACGTATTTCTTCACCCAGAATTGAATGGCCTTAAGGGCTCTTTTTTGGAATCCAAAAAATCCTTTCCTACTTATTTACAATAAAAAACACAAGCAAGACATAGCAAAGCCTTTCACAGTTGGCATGTAGCTTTTGAATTGCTTCAAGTCCTATGGTTATATACTTCATTTTTAATGGGCACTGTGGGGCTTCACCCGGCTGCCATACATTAAAAAAGAAAAATAAAATATCAAACATAACCACTAAAAGAAGCCTAGGAACCAATGCTGGCAATGCAGAATGCACCTCAGCAGCTTGAAAGACCTGCAAAAAACATTTCGGCGATCTTGTTGACTGGGGGAAAAAAACTCAATACACACACACACACACACACACACACACACACACACACACACACACACACACACACACACACACACACACACNCACACACACACACACACACACACACACACACACACACACACACACACGCACACACACACGCACTGAAGTTGAAATTAAAACCCGAAAAACAATAATCTGGTTGGTGGTTGAACCAACCCATCTGAAAAATATTAGTCAAAATGGATCATCTTCCCCAGGTAGGGATGACAATAAAAAATATGTGAAACCACCACCTGGATAATGTCATAGTTGAAAAGAATCCTTTTTCCAAAGTATCCGTCTTGCGGCGGCGGATGTACACTTTCCAGGGTTTTAATAAAAGTAGTTTGTTTCTCAAAATCAAGTTCTGAAACTCTTCAAGACTCATCATCTAGACTCTTTCACTGCTTTCACCTTTGGATACACCCCCGAAGTTTAACAGTTCGCCCTTGCTAGTTGGAAGGTCACATAAACACCTTTACCTTTTGGGGCCCGGTAACCGGTAACCTTTCTACCGAAATCTTCTTCGTTCATCCTGGGCCTGAAAGACATGTAGCAAGTCCTTGGCGATACTGGTGCCAACACCGAGCCTGACGGGGCTTCAACAAAAGAGGGAGGCCTTGGCCTCAAATGGTGGTTGGATCTACCCTCCAGGGGATTAACATATCCCACCAAACGGGAAAAGGAAAATCATCTTCAAAATGGCATTTTTGGGGGATATGTTAGTTTCCTTGAGGGTAGTCCCAGCCGATTTTCCAGAATCCTTTTCTGTTTGGTTTCAGGGATATTGGATATTGATAACTCTGTTTTCGCCAACTTTTTTGTGAGTTCAAAAATTGGTGAGTGAAAACTGGTCGTTTGGGAGGTTTGTTTCAACCTCGCTTGCTGTACACCCCAAATCGCTAGTCAGCTCGGATCTTTTTCCAAGTCGCTGAGTTACCGGTAGGAAGTTTTGCCCAAGAAAAGGGATCTATCAATCTAATACTTAGGTGATATATACTAGTTGGTGGTTGAACCAACCCATCTGAAAAATATGCTCGTCAAATTGGATCATTTCCCCAAAGGTTTGGGGTGAAAATCAAGATATTGAAAACAAAACGCCTAGTCTAATACTTAAGGGATATATATATATATATATGTATGTAAACATACCTGTAATAGGACACCACCCGAGCTGAAACACCAAGTCAAGTCCCGACGTGTCATGTGATTCTTGAAGATGGCGCTCGGCGCTCGCCAGTTCGGTTTGAGTAAGGGACTTATCACCAAACAATACATACTGTTGATGGAAAAAATCCGGCTCACCAGTTGAGGTTGGTAGTTTAAACCATTACCAGGTTTTATACATCCCAAGCGGTGCAGGACTTCTTCCATTAACAGTAGGAATCATCTATTTTCCAGTATTCAATCAAAATATTGTCCACATATGTATACCTGTAACCCAATTTTGACCCTTGTTTTGGTGGGATTCTTGGCCTTGCTTTCGGGGATTGACCTTTAAAAATAGAGGTCACTACTAGGGTTCCAAAGCATATACAGCCATTGATTTATAATGTACATGTTGCCTTCAAACGTGGGAGTTGCTCGGGAGTATAAAGATCTGGCCAAATGGAATGATACACCCAGAGAACTAACGAATTCGTCCCCAAAAAAGGGACTATTTGAATAGGAAATACATCTTCCAACCATCATTTTTTCAGGGGGGTAAACATCACCAACCTGAAATTTTGAGGGATTTCCCTCGCTTCTTGGGGTTTGAAAGGTCCTGTGAGATTGGCAAATTTTGATCAGAATCCTACACATATATATATATACATCCGATGTATGTACAAGTTGCAATTGTGTGCATCATGATCATACATCCTATTCTTTGTCGATATCATCAGCTTCTGTTTCATTTTTCAGGATATCAGTGTGCAAATTTCCTCATGCTTCCTTGGCTGTTGTTCCTCTCAACTTACATAATTGATACCAGGGCAAAGTTGATTCAGTTAAATTGGTCAAAGTGCTGCAAAATGTCAATCTGCAAAACCCTGAAGCAATTGGAGATAATTACTGTACTAGTTGGTGGTTTCAACCCATTTGAAAAATATTAGTCAAATTGGATCATTTCACAAAGTAGGGGTGAAAATAAAAAATATATGAAACCACCAGCCAGTGTACCTGATTTTTGCTGCTATCTTTAGGTGGTACGACCTTATAATTTCATATAATTTCGCCTAGGTTTGACCTGCTATCGTCACCAATTTGCAGGTTTCATTGAAACTTTTCGAGATTGCCACCCAGTGCCATCCTACTGGAAACCCGGGAAGAGTGCATCATTCGACCTAATCCCGACCCAAACAATGCACACTTCTTTTTGCAAATCACTTCAAAAAAATCACCATCTTTCATCTCCCCCCTCCACTTGATCCCCTCCCAAAACTATCCAAAAAATATGCTTGATGATTCATCTGGCCAAATTATCTATACTATTTCACCAACTTGGATTTGCCGTGAAATAGCCGGTGATTTCCCTGCCTTGGCTACCTATCCATCCCTTTTGAAACAAGGGGAGTAACAACCACCGAAAAACACCGGTCGTGCCTGGTCTTTCGGGATAATGTGGGCATCCTGAGATCTCTGGCTTTGATGATACCATGCAATCCATCGGTCCGAATTGTTTGGGGGAAAAATTTGGGCCCTCCAAAAAATGGGATGTGCTTGGATGTGTCAGGAAGTTAGTAAATGGTTAGTAAGTGGGTTATAACCCCAATATACTCCATTTACAAGTAGGTTATAACCCATTTACTAAGCATTTACTAACTTCCTGGGACATCCAAGTAGGCAAATTACGACAATTTCTAAACCTATCTAAAGCAAATACATGGCCGAAAATGGCTTAGAAATTGAAGGGCAAGTAACTTCTTATATACTAACAGGGATGATCCTCCGAGTAAAATTTGCCCCGAATAGGATGAAAAGGATACGTCTTTGATAAGGGAGGGGTGGATTTTAAGAATGAACCTATTTTGGATTTTTTGGGTACCCAAGTACGTTGGGGATTTTGGGTACCCACCTGAAATCTTTTTAAAAAAGAATAACATATAAACTGACGCCATGTTTCAAAGGAAATATACCTGTTGATAACCTCATTTTTTGGGGGGAATCTCTTTGTATCCATGTTGAATTTTCCGGGTGCCATCTCTGAAGGAGCCACAAACATCTTGGAAACAAACATCTTGAGCGAGGTGTCTAGATTTGGGTTTTTCCTTAAATGATGGTACCCCCCAAACACCCCATTTTTAGTAGGAAACCCATGCTTTGTTGGGTACCACCATTTTGGGAAACCCCCATTTAGCAGGAAGGGTTTTTTGCTATTCTAGTTGGTGGTTGGTTGGTTGATTTCAAGCACTAGATGATAGCATCTTCCCGTTAACACAAAGTTTAAAACCACCAAAGTCAAGACTTTTTGTTGAATTGGAACATGCTAACATGATGAATTCCAGGCAAAAAAAAACAATAATTACTCCTCAAAAGTCGAAAAAAGACTTCAAGTTCTTATTTCAAGCTTAGAGGAGATGTTGCAATGATTCTTGTGCCATGTTTCGTGTGACAATTTTGGGGTGGCATGTGCCATGTCAGCAGCTCCCCCCGTTGGAGCGCATGAAATGTCAAGCATCGCTTGAAGTCCCAGCTCAGATGGGCTGATCTCATCCAAATCGCCTCGGTGCATGAGGCAAATCACTGGCGTTTTAAAACAACAACAACAACAACAACAACAACAACAGCAGCAGCAGCAGCAGCAACAACAACCGCAACAACAACTTATTGATAATGTATATATACACATAGATACTGTGTACACATTGAAAGTGTATATATGTATTGTATGCATACATTGAATAAATATATATATATATAACAACTCTATATATATGATTCAGCATGTTGTTACAACAACACATCTCTAGTTTCTTGCCCTTTTCTTCCTGCAGGTTCAGGTGCAAAATTCACAAGCACACGCGGCCAACCAGGCAGCTCGCAGGATGCCGCCCGAAGAAGCACTGGCAGCCTCCCATGAGGTGGATGTCATCCATTCAACCACCAGAACTAAGGGCAAACCTACCATCTACTAAACGACCCCCAGGAAAATTACTAAAGTCCTCGTGTGAAAACAACATCCCTTCAAACTGGGTTTTTTCTTGAAAGTCCTACAATTTATGAAATGGCAATGAAACACTTTGCTGATGTTCCTGTTTTGGGGATTGGTGGGGTTTTCAATCCAGAAATTTCCGTGAAACAAGATCCGAAGGCTTGAATCTGCACCTACAGAACTTGTAAGAGGAATCAAACACTCCCCATCACCAAAAGGCGGATGGTAAAATTCCTGGGAAAATGCATGTGTAAATATATATATATATATGAATATGTCTGTAGACATATTAGTATTCAAAAAGTCTAACGTCCACCCTGATTTCCTGAAAAAAACGAGGCGAAACGTCAACAGAATCTTACTACTACATGTCACCTTCGCATACTTGGGTTCAATTTGACACCTCCATGTCTCCAAAATTGGGGATTAAACTGCAAGTTGGGTAAGCTTGCCAGCCATGCCATGGGACGACCAAGGGAAACCTGGGGCGAACCAGCCTGGTCTGGTTGTGTACGCAACACTGGCAGGGCAGTACGCAAGTGGCGCAAGATTGGTGCGTTGTTCTCCTCCTTGGAGATCCAACCCAACTGTTCATCCAAAGGATAGGAGAAAATGTTCCACTGGTGGAAATTGAAAGAAACTCATGGTTGAACACAAAATGGTGAACGGTATAAAAACCCTAAGACAAATATAATCCCTGATGTTTGTTGATGCGACAACTTTAAGACCTTTTTTGTTTATAGGGTTCAAAGGTCATTGTGAATTTCGGGAGGATTGTTTCATGAGGTCAAATTATGCAAGTACTCATCATTCAGTTCTTCAAGTTGTTTGTTTTCAATGGGGGTTTAAACGGTATCCTCAACTGGTAGGATCGTAGGGAGTTGAGAATGACTGGTTGCAATTTCTGAAGCCCTGTGGCCCTGAAAGGAAGGTGCAAATGTTCATAATGATATACATTCTGTTGATGGTTCAGAAATCCTGCACCTGTTGATATGTAATGTATCCCATTCTCTACAGGGTTTTACACATCCCAGGTGGTGTAGGATTTCTTGCATCAGCAGTATCACTTGAGGTTTTAAAAAATCTTTTGGTCCAGTGCTGTGGCAAAGTTTTGCACCAAAAGTTCTAGGACGCTGTCTGGTTGGTGGTTTCAACCCATCTGAAAAATATGAACGTCAAAATGGGTTCATCTTCCCCAAAGAGGGGTGAAAATACCACACATTTGAAACCACCACCTAGCTATCATATTCTATTTATGGTCTTAGACTTCTAGGCCTGCTCAATTCCGACCAAGCAGCTCTGGAAACGGCATAGCTACGCTGTTTATTCGGGAGGGAGCATACCATTTGTGTAGCAAGTTATCACTTCCGTTTCACATAAAACGGACATGAAATCAGGCATTCATCCGGGGTTGATGTTTTAAAAAAAATGACCTGATTGTCAACCCCAAGCTTAAGGACAATCCGGGGTTGGACATTCGAGCTGGTGACCCATTTCTTACCTCAGAAATCTATGTTTAAAGGTCACCATCTGCCACCCCCAACCCACCAACCCACCAACCCACAGGGAACCCGAACCCACCACCAGTTTCACCTTTTTTTTCCCGAGGCACAACCCGTGCCGCCAAGCACACACAACGCATGGCAGCACGAACCAACTTGGAACTTTGCGAGGCGCAGAGCTCGTGTAAACGTGCCTTTTTGGGTCGCTTGACGGTGAGGGTTGGTTGGGTGGTGAACTAAGCCGCCGGCCCTACCTGCTGGAACCTGCGGGGTGAATGAATGTCCTCTATTTTTTAGGGGGTTTCAACCCCCTCCAAAAACAAGGTCTTCTGACCAATCAAAACAGGGATCTCATTTGGGTTCCAGGTACACCCAGGTAACACATGATTCATTGATTGATGGTCAAGTAGGGAGAGAAGTCATTTACGTACATTGAGATTATAATGAATTCTCAAGCTCCTTTCGACAATATTCCGATTTACGACTCTAGAATCATTAGTTCTTAGTATAAAAATCGAGTTCCCAAAATGCTGATGACCTGGAGAAAATTCACACAATCCCATATTTACTACCCTACGACTCAAATGGGAATGTTCCATCTTTTTGTATCACCCCAACGAACAAAATCCGACTCCACAATCCGCAAATTCAAAAAAAATATCCGAGAGACAAACGGATTTGTTGCAGCGAACGAAAAAAAACTTCTCCCCAAAAACATAGAGAAAAATGGAAGACAAGTTCCAAGGCAATGCTTGGAATGCATTGCACGATTGAATCATCCCATTTTTTCTTTACATGTTTTGTTCGGGGAATTCAAAAACCTTCCTCAAGAAAACATCATCAAAAAAGAAGGTTCTATTTTAAGTACGCAATTTCTGTAAAAACACAAAAAAATGCATAAAAAAATGTCAATGTGTTCACCGAAAGTAAATCCTCCATGAGATGTTTTTCCCGAAACTCGTCACCAAAACCCAACAAATTTCAGCAGTTTCCCAAGGCACCCATGCCCAAGGTGATAGTACGGATCCAGTACCTGAGGAAGTCACCGGAAAGAAGTCCCCGGGGGGTCAGGTCTATTGGTCAAATTGGTGTGTTATTCTTTTTTGGGCATCTGGAGGTATGAAGAATTGACATAGAATTCAATTTGTACATACTAAATTTAGATGATATTGTAGACATACTAAGTATTTTTTTCTGTCGTGGGTATCTTTTTTCCAAGTGCAACAGGAGTTGGAAAGTGGGGCAGAAACCACTTGGTGTACTGGCACACTGGCAATTATATGTACACAAACGACCACGACATCCTTGTCGACATCGAATAGAAATATAATGACAGAGTTTCTGCTTGCATGAGAGTGACAGTAGCTTGGAAAACTGATTCAAGATGTACGATTCGTATTCCTCCGGGTTTTTTGGTATTATGGAAAGGGAAAATCATCTACAGGTTCTACCAACATGCTCATTGCTATGTCAGTTTACTGGGCATAGCTGGCACTCCCTCAAAGAACGGCACCGTTTCGGTCAAGCCTTCCATCAAGGTAAAGTTCTGAGACCCTGCAACTGCAATCATGCGCGTGTAGATAATATATAGCCAATATATGAATATCTATATACATCACTACCCATTGCATAGGGAATGCATGTCATGTGTATAAAATATATCTAGTTGGTGCATTCAACCCATGTGAAAAACATTAGTCAAATTGGATCATTTCCCCAAGTAGGGGTGAAAATAAATAAACATTTGAAACCACCACCTAGTACGTTATTGATATACATTGGGTGTATAACAGGTGAATCCTTGCAAAAAATCAAGTGATTTTTCTTTGGCAGGTTTGCATTCCATACTGGGAATGGGATACACGCATATGCATGTCTGGTTGGTGCTCAACCCCGACCTTGTTGCTTCTTGTTGCTCTTCATTCAGTAGGAAAAATGCGAAAATCCATTGCTCATTTGCTCTTCACGAAGCACAGCCCTGTAACCTAGCGCCTAAATCACTAAATCACTTGGGTTGGAAAATGAATATTCTTTTCGGAAACCTCCAAGTGACAAGTGCTATGTGCTAGTTTTAGGGAGTGTAGAACTCACTGCAGCTCGCCCCTGAAAAGTTACCTTTGCAATAGGAAAGGATCGTGTTCCAACCACTATTATTCACGGTCGACCTGTTTAAACTTCGGGGGGTGTAAAAAATTGTCTTGCAAAAGCCTCGATGTAATACGGGTGTCCCAACCTTACATTCCATTTTGGTCATTTCAGTAGCAACTTACAATCAACTAAGATGTCATTCATGTTTTTATTGACATCTATGTTAAATATCCTCACATGGTAAAAACTAGGAATCATAACCTGGTTCTTTTTGCAAACTTTTGCCTTAAAATCATCTTCCAACCATCCATTTTCAGGAACTATCTTAGTTTCATGTACACCCCTGAAAACTAACATGTCCCCTTAAAAGGGACTATTTTAATAGGAAATACATCTTCCAACCATTGATTTTCAGGGGGCATGTTAGTTTTCAGGGCTGTAGTGTATTTCCTCACAATCCAACGACCTCCACGTGCTGTGCCAGGTCACGTGTCGGTGTTTGCTCCGCCAAGGCGTTTCCCAAAACAGCCAAGATGGAAAGGCCACGGACTTCCTACCAATGATTGTTTTTCGGGGACAGAAATAGTCAACCTCTAATGGGATGATATCTATTAACCAACTTACCCTCCGGTAATCTAACTGACATAGCTATAGAAAATCAACCATTTGATGGTATCTACCAGGAAAGATGGTGATTTTCCAGCCAGCTATGTTAGTTGCTGGTACCGTCCCGTGGTCCCTGTGTATTTTACAAGAAAACAGGTGCCCGTGGTGGTGGGTGGGTTGGGGATGAGGACGTTCTTTGCACTTGCAAGCAAAAACGAAGCAAAGTCACAAAGGTGGAAAAAAGTCCTAGTTTCGGGCTTTGGAAAAAAACCTGGTTTTGTCATGCAACACGTAATTATGTACAGGCAGTTTTGCAATCGCATGCGTTTGCTGCTCACAGGGACCTGGAGACGGCGTGACCTGTTAGTTTACTGGAGGGACAAAGGTAATCAGAATTGATGAATTGATCCATCTATTTAATCTAGTAATCAATTGATCAGTTTATCTTTATCAATAAAATTCCCAAACTCAAATGAAGGGCATTCTGGCGGACTCTCAAACACACAACAACTTGTGACACTTCTGACAAAAAGAGAAACGTTTCTCTTCCAATCAATACATCCTAGATTGTTTGTTCACAAGTAGGTGATAACATAACTTCGTAACTTTGTAACTTGTATGCGTATAGTTGACAGTTAACAAAATTGATGCAATGTCCCAGGACCATTGAATTTTATTGGGTAGTTGGGAGCAGTGAAGGATTGAGACGACAACAACAACAACAACAACAACAAGAACAACAACAAGAACCACAACCCACCTTATCCCCTCTCCCCCCCCCGACAAAAAAAAAAGGTCCACCTCATCAGCACTGGGGGGAATGTCCATGGCCAAGTAGCTGGACAAGGCTTTCACATGGTCCACCTTGAAAAACATCTGCAGCAACCCACGGTTTACTTGTTTCAAATCCAGCACCAAATGCATTGAAAGAAAAAGGTTCCAAGGCTCATGATTTTTTGCGAAACGACGCCAGAAATTTCTTGAAAAGATTCCTGATGTTTTTTGTTCCGTCAAAATCGGTAGGTTACATATATATACATATTCTCCAACAAATTTGAGGTGAACTTCATTTAGGAACTTCATTCAGGATCAGGAAATACACCATCCGTTGCTCCTTGGATGTCCCAAGATCACTGGATCTTGGTGTTTCCAAACACTTGGCCATCTTCTGGATGATTCCGATCTTCTTAGTAATGAATGTGTTTTCAATCCCTTAGAGCCCCGTCTATTTTGCTAATCCAAATTATTATGGCTTGAGAGCTTAACTGGTCGTTTCACTTGGTGCTATTTGGATTCCACCAATTCTATAGCACCTCTAAACCAAACAACTTTTTAAGATGATAAAAGAGGTTTAGCGACAGAACCTTTATACAAAAAAAGTTTTTTAGAAGCATTTATGCATACCTTTCTAGATTGTGAGATACAACTCAAACTCTTAATCAACACTGACCACTGAAATCTTGAATCTTCACAACCGTGCCATGGTACTAAGGCCCATGGTGCTGCTACACTAAGTGCTTCCAATGCTGCACCACTGACCGCAGGGGCACGACCAAAGGCATCACGCAAAGCAGCAGCCAAGGCCTGGAGGATACTAGTAACGGGGGTACCAAACGGAGGATCGGGATCCAGGAACTTGGGGAACCCACGGTCTTCCTTCCTTCCTTCATTTTTTTGGGGGGGTTAGCTATAACGTATAACTCCCAAATTTTTAGGGCTTAAAACTTGAAACCTTCATTTATTGTTCATGGGTTTTGGGGTCCAAGGCCAGTTGGTATCAGTGGTTAGATAAGCCGTTTAGATAGGCCATTTGGAAGGGGAACAGCCCGATCCTTAGGAGACTTGCGATCACCATGGTTGCGTGGTTACAAGTCCTGGGATGATCCTCCAAGTACTAACCTCTTCTCACCCCCCCTTCTGCAGGTCTGTAGTTGGGGATGGTGGGTGTTCAACATGTTGAAACCCTGTCATCTGGTTATTCTTTGAACCAATATGAGGGACCCTGCAATAAACCTCAGTCCCACAGTCGCGGTGGCCGAAGGGTGGAGTCTTCAGGAAAAAACTTGTTACATGAACCAGGATCCTGATTTCATGACTGCATATCAACATCCGCGGAAATCGCTTAGTATAAGCCCCAAACAATGACACAAAGAACAACCAGAGGGGGTGGGTCCTTTTTTCATTGCTCATCTGGGAGTCCTTCCGACCCCATGCCCTCGCCTGCACCTTGCATTGATACTTGGCCTGGATGAGATTCACATGGATGGATGGGTGGAAAAGCCTGGAAAATACATGTTTCAAGATTAGGGAATCCACCTCAAGTCCCCTTTAGACTGTTTCATTTGAGAATAAAAGAAGACTAATTTTGGAACCCAACAATCTTGAGGCAAACTCAATTCTTTAGGGTTTTTGTTGGTGTGAAAAAAGATCAAGTAAGACTTCATCCTCCAAGGCAAAGATACAGTATCTAAAATCTAAACTCACCGAGGGGTTCACTGGTTAAGAGACTCACTACAGTAGGTGCTAGTTGGACTTTTTTAACTTATTTCATCATGTTCCATCAAACTTTTTCCAACAACAAATCTGGCAGCTTCCAATGACACCACTTCAGAGCTCCTCAAGAAAACAAGTGAAAAAAAAACCTGCCAAACCAATCATGGAAATTTAAGGCTATCCCCCCCCCTATGCCCGGGATAAGGGATCTTTTACCACCACCATGAACGCCTGGAACTGGCGGTGTGGTCTACGTATGGGTTGATGACTCAGAAATCCGGCCTTTCACCAGTTGATATGGTAAATATCCCACTTCTTAAAGCGCTTTGTATATTTGTACAGTTTATACATATCATATCATATTTACCTCTATATATTATATATATATACATATCTTATATGACACCAGGCAAACCTGCACTTTTTCCACCAACAGTATTACTTTTCTATACTCTAAATCCACAATCATATCCGACATCTACCGACATTGGCAGTGGTGTTTCCATCTATTTTTAACTTGAAGATCCGTTTTGGTTGAAACCTTTCACCACGGTCAACCAGACACCCTTCCCTTCCCCAAACAGCCACACCTCACGTTTCTTGAAGGCTTTCAAGGTGACTGGCAAGAGTTCTTCAGCTCCAAGGCGATACGCCGAAGAAAGAGCTTCAAGGAGCATGGCCACGTGCCTTGGGACATGTGGCTTTAGATCATCCAATTCTGAAGGATCCCAATTTGTGGAGATGGATTTTCATTCATATTTCCAGCTTTTTTTTGCCCCGGAAGAAGATTGGAGATGCAAATAGAAGCACAAAATTGGAAGCCCCTCAGCTGGAAGCTGGGTATGAAATCAAAAGATAGATCCAAGGATAAGTGAGAAGTATGGAACCCTAGCTTCCCCATCTCCCGGAATTTTTCCGAACGAGCATCTACAATCATGAGTTTTGAGGGTTCTAAAGACCGTGGTTTTCAAACTGCCTCAAGGTATCAATCTCCCATACACCACTGTTTCCGGTAGGCTTCATGTATCCTGACTTCAGGCCTACGAATATCGGATTGCAAGATATTGCAAGGAGCAACAAAAATAACATCCAAACAAAAACCTGGCTCGCTTCCAAGCAAGTTTTGAATCATGTCAAGTAGAAAAAAATTAACACAACTTTTTTGAACTTCCATGATTTGGGGTTGGAAGAACTTGCATTTTTTCAATAAGATTGCTGGAATTCAATAGCTTTCTAAAGAAAACACATCATGGATCCCAACCCTCCAGGCACCCCGAACCCCTCAGACTCCACATGGTCAAAGATGAAGTGTTGCATGTCATCCACAATTCCACCTTACCAACATCTAGGGACAAACCACAAGCCAAGCAAGCTGGTGAAAACAGCGGCCAAAAAGATTACACATTGAACCATGGTGAGTTTTTGATAAACAAATGGATTCAACAAGCTAAACTGGGACCTTTGTAAAATAATAATCTCAGAAAATGGGTAGTAAATTTCGCAAACTCAGCATTACTCTCCCTAAAACTAACACTTTCGCACTTGAAAATGGATGATTGGAAGAGGATCCTTTCCTTTTGGGTTTCGGCCTAATTTCAGGTGCGAACCGTTAGTTTCAGGGAGTGTAGTGCACCGAGGTCTAGACATCAAACAATTACCACAAAAACGTCTGTTCCAGCTGTTCGAATGTCATTGTTTAGCGTTTAAGAAGTCACTTAGACACCCCCAAAATTCCAGCAGATTAGTGAAGTTGAAGTCTATTTTGTTTAAGTCATCTTCAATTTATGATTGGAAGAATATGTTTTTCAGCTCGCAAAGATGTGATGAAAAAAAGGTTTCGAAGGAACTCGCGAATTTGGATTGACGAAAACAAACACGTGGAACAGAACAACATTTCTCTACAAAAAATGTGAGTGAAAGTCCAGCCATGGTTGATGGTCAAAAGAAAATATGTACGCATCTATATACAGGTTGCGGATGCTTCATTTCACTGGCTGGTAGGCTTAAAGAAATCCTTAAAAAGGCCTAAAAAAAGCAAATTGTTCCGGCTGGTCAGACATGTTTCACCCCGAGTTCAATCTTCAAAAAAAGAACAAGTTCTTACAAGCGGGAACTGCCAGCTCTTCAAATGGAGTGACATCTCGTGACTTCACAAAACTTTTAAAAAAACATTGAACATATGAAATTCTACTTTTGTATGCTTGCAACCTTACCTTTTTTTGAAAACACCAAAACCAAAAAAAACATTGAGTTTCTAGTGGAGAAAATAAAAACACAAAGTCTTCCAAACCTTGCTGGAAAAATCCCTTCTTTTGACCACAACTGGACCAAACCCACCAGACCTGCGGAAGCATGGGACCAGAGTGCATTCATATGCACAGCCACTTCGCAACAAATCTGTGGCGCAGCAGGTCTCTCTGGAGTTTTCCGTTTTTCGTTTGTGTCAATTTTTGTGTGTTTCCATTTTTGACGAGACTGATTGTCCTGGATTCACTGAACTATCCCAACCATGATGCCACTCCTCAAAAATAACTACTTTCATTGACACTTCAACCCTACAGCAGGAATCCAGTCTGACAGGGTTTGCACATCTTCAAAGAATTGATGGATCATGTTATTCTCTAAATGGGTCAAGGTTCGACAGAAGCAATTGTGACTGAGAAAGATGTATCAATTGTGAGTCACTCGGAATTCACTTTTGGAAAGGGTGAGGTTGTAAGCTAGTGTGCCTGGTACTTATAACTTATCACTGTCCAACAAATTTCTTAATCAAAATCCCAAGTCCCAAAGCATCATTTGAAAATCTGCCAAAATACCCACAAACAAGTAACCCAAAATTGAAGATTCTGGAAGATCATGGTTCCTTTGCATTTCGGGCTGCTTTTTTCAGCTTCAAAATATCGCAAAAAAGAATCAGGGCGTGGAGCAATCTCAAAAAAACACTCATGATTCACAAACTAGTTGGTGGTTTCAACCCATTCTAAAAATAGTTGTCAAATTGGATCATTTCTACAAGTAGGGGTGAAAATAAAACCACCTGGCAAACATCTTTTGTCCAACTGGTATGGCATCCTTGCAACCCGAAACCCAACCTCAGCAACATTGCCCATCGCGGTGCCCACGCTGTGTCGCAGTGCCGTGGCAAGAATGCGACAACTGCCCAGGCGCACCGTTGGCGCATCATCCTCTCGTGCCGCGGCGGCTCCTGGTCGGTTGGTGGGGATGGCTTGAGGAAAGTGAGGGTCTTTTGGGGGGTTGAAACATGACTTGTTGAAACATTGGTAGTGATGGTTGGGTGGTGATGGTTGAATTCTATGAAATCTTCCGGATCGGAACGGAGTGGTTTTTTTTCGGTGGGGGGTTTGGTGTTTTGGTGTTGGAATCCTAATTTCAACCAAAAAAAAAGGGATCCCAAAATTCCACTCCCAACTACCAATTGAGTTCAATTGGATTGTGGATGAACTAGTGGGTAGATTCATATAGAGAATCTTCAGAACCGCCAAGAAATGTCGATTGGGAAATGATGTCGCAAAGGAAAGCCGAGGCGCGCAAAAGTCCCAAAGACCAGCTGTCCCAGTTGCCATTGCCATCCTGACATATGATCGCTTAAAAGAAAACACCTCTTCGGCAAAAACATGTTTCCTGATAAGTTGTTCCATTATAACTACTGTATCTATATCATAACTATACCATATCAAATGCAGCCTTTCCAGAACCTAGCATGTAGGGAGTATCTAAGGGATCCACATCCCAACCAAAAAAAACAGCAACCAATAAGGCGGCATTATGCCCGCATGCCGTACCTCCAAAAGTTTTGCTCTCACCAAAAGTTTCGAAAAAAAAACGGTCAAAACCTTCAAGGTTTCAAGGCGTCAATGTGTCAACATCACCATCATTTTTGCCAAGCAGGCTGGCGTTTTGATCGTTTTGTAGCTTTCGAAGCGAATGACCATTGGGAGTCACAGTTTCTTCTTGGTCCAACCGAAAAGAGAAATGACCCAATTGGGCGGATAGGTTTTCATATCAGTTTGACGAAATGAAAACTCCCCCATTTTTTGGAGTCAGAAAATCCTGTTTCCAAGATCTTTGGAGGGTCTTTAAAAATCTATCGAAAAACAATACACGTTGAAATGTTGACTGTGATACAACCATATCCAACCTCAACTTTCTGAACCTATGCTGTTCTCACGGATCTCGCGCGAGACCTTCCCTTTTTTGTGGCCGTCGCAGACCGTTGCTCATCACGTTTTTTGGTGGCGTCAGATGTTGCTTGAAAAGCAAGACAGAAAGCGTGCGTTGCTTCCATTCAGGGCAGTCATGAGGATGATTCCAGTTGACAATTCTGAGCTGTAACACTAGACTTGTAGACTTCTAAAATACAAATGGTTTGGCCAAACAACCACTGGAAATCAGACCAATTTCACACCTCAAAATTCAAAATCTCAACAAAAATTCAAGGAAATTCCTCAAGAAATGCTGCCTCGCCACACAAAACAGCCGTTAAATCGATCACCCTGCGGCGCACCACCTACCTATGTAAAGCAGCCCTGTCGTTCAAGATGTTGTCCATGTTGCCCTGGCAACACGACTTGCTGTTGGTGATGATTTTTGCCGCCTGCTCCCAACTTTCTCCAATTTTTTGGGGGAAAAATCGCTTTTTTGGGGATATGATCTGGAATTTAAGTCCAAAAATTCAACAAACATTGGTTTTAAAAGGTTCCCTAAGAAAGGTGCGTCCCTGAGTCCCTGAGCGAGGCAAAACTGACTTGTCAAGTGACTTGATGCTATTTGCACCTCACGAGTACTTGATCACGGAATTTCGAGATCCGGGGTACCATCGAAGAAATATCCAAAACTACCCATCAACAAGTGCTTCGCCTCACCAAATCAAATCACAAACTTGACCAAAAAAGTAGCGAACCAAACTCAGATCTGTACCAAAAAATCCAGAAACTATACTACTTAAGGTGAATTTGGTGAAAAATTCACCTTTCTTTTGGATGATCCCACGAATCGTTGGTGGCTTGTCAGTTGGACTCGGTTTTTGTAACGATGAAATATGCACATTTAGAATCTCCAAGAAATATACCCCACTCAAACGGCCTTTGACATGAGTGTATCCCCGGTGCTAAGGGACCGTACAATGAAGACATTTTGAGTGGTTGAGGCTACCACCAAAAAGCAACTGTTCATCTCCTAATTCAAAACGGAAATCAACAAAAGCCTCGGTAGATTGTCATGTTTTCTTTTAAACCTATGAATGAACCTCCCCCCCCCAAAAAAAAAAAAAAAATACATCTGCCTTGCGACACACTCGGTGCCTCCACCCACCATTGAGGTGCCACCAATCCACTCACCTACGGTGTACTCGTCTCGAGGATGACCTGGGAGACTTGTCATCGGCTTGGTTCATGTTTGAAAAGAAAGCCGATGGGATGCTTCAGACATTCATCTTATCTTAGATATATATAAAAGTGTGTGGGGGTATGTCTGTAGATATACGTTTATATATATATATATTATATGTGGTTGGACTAATAATACATATACATACAGAGGATTACATATAATCGGGGAAGGGAGAAACCCATAGAAACTAGACTATAGATAGGCAGGGCTTCGTCAGCTGGGAGAGTGGCACGATCACCCCTTGCTTATGGGACTGCATTTACCATTTTTTTTGGCATCTGACAAATGACTTGTTACGTTGAAGATATTTTTGAGTTACAGCCTAAAACCCTCAACAAGTACCCCAATTCCTGCCCTGAAATCTGGAAACACTTTTGCACCCGGAAAAAGTTGAATCTTTGAGCCGCGGATTTGTTTTTTTGCCGAAAAAATGTGTGTATTCAACCTTCATTAACAAAAGGGTCGAGTAACATGACAAGGGGCCCGTCTGTTATGTCATGCGTTGACTTCAAAGCTAAAGGGGAGCTCGGATCCATGGAACTGTTCTCTCAATCCAACTTTTTCATACTTTTTCAAGGGACATTTGGGTGTACACCTAAGAGGATAGGGCTTATATAGGGATTTCCCATAGGGTTTCGTTGGGATCGGGGTACATCCAACTATCCCCTGACGTTTACACACATGTTTTCACATGTTGTTTCAATGAAAATGCCATGTCTCTTCAAGAAATCTGCTTCTACTGGCTTATGCTTTCAAACAAATGGCTTCAAATCACATACAACCATGTTGGCTGGAATGCACTTTTTGCCGGGTTCCCCGGAACCAAAAAAAAACTCATTGTTTCATGAAACATATGGATTTTACCTAACACGTGCTGATTGAAACCTTGGGGTAGTGAATCGCTCCCTTCGGTTCGGTACCAGCAACAGTTCGGTACTTCCCTGAAACTAACAGCAAGTTTACCCCTGAAAATAGGCCGAAACCCAAAAAGGAAACAATCAGAACTTCCACTTGGATGTCCCGTTGGAAGTTAGGATCAATGGTTAGGATCAATGGGTGAAATAACCTACTTCTATAAATGGGGTATATATATTGGGGTGATAAACCCACTTAGTAAACTCCTTTACCAACTTCCTAACACATCCAAGCAAACATCCCATTTTTCAGGGTGCGAAGTATGTTAGTTTCATGGAGAGTATAGCCATTTCAAAAAAAGGTGTTTGAAGCGTGCAAAAAAGTGAAAACCGACTCTGGGAGACTTGAAACCGAACTCACCATGGGAAATGTTTGTTCCATAAGTTTCAGACACTTGTTTCGGGCACTTCAAGAAGACTTGAGGTCTTTTTTCAAAACAAAACACGGATGTGGGGGAACTGGGTCCCCAAACGATGGAATGTCCCCACTACTTCCCCCCCCAAAAAAAAAAACACAAAAACATCTGCAAAAAGTTCTATATACAAGTTCTTCAAAAAACCAAAGCACCATTAGCCTTCTTAATTTTTGCAGATGTTTTCGTTTAAATAGGGCAACAACCTAAGGTAGAATCGATGCAGCCATGTCACCATGATTTCTGATGTAAAGTCTTTGGGGATCGCAACTTCTCTTCATCTGACTCCTGACCATCATTTTTTCATCCGGCACCATGAGGCCCAGCAAGGGTTTTCCGGTACCCTGATACCCTGACATCACCCCCCAAATGACGCCATAATTTGAAAAGGAGATACTTTGCTTCTCAAAAAAACATGAATTCTGGGTATCTATTTCAAATTTCAGGGGGACAGTATGATTTACAGTACCAAAAAGGTGCGGTTGTAAGGGAAACCATCATTTTTGGTCGTATGAGTTTGACGTGACCGCCAAAAAGGGGCTATAAAAAAACGACTTTTCACATGGCTTCGTTCCACATGTCCACTAGCTCCATGCAGAATTTCGAAACAAATAATTCCTCGAAGTTTAACAGTTCGCCCCTAAAAATATATCATACCAAAAGAAAAGGATCGTCTTCCAGTCCCACCATTTTTCAGGGGTAAACTCGCTGTTCAACTTCGCGACTTGTAAGACTTTCCATGTATCCAACCGATCAGTTTCGAAAAGTTTCTGGACAGGCCATGGTGTGTTGACAATGAGGAAACTCTCTAAACCTGCCAGTTTTGTTGTATCCAAACCTGCCTGCCTGCAACCTTCATTCCTGCCACCTGCCTGCAAATGAACATCCAAAGTTCACCCAACCGGAGTCCCATTTGGTTTCCACAAAACCAGCAAGGATTAACCATCAACTAGATACCTTGCGTATATGAAATGGTTGAAATGATAACCGCTCCCTACATGCTGATGAATCCCATGGTAGAAAGTAGAAACTTGCCAAGTTTAGGCATGAATTACCATCCAGCATCTACCATTCCTGCGAACCAAAATAGTCAGATTTCTCAGAGTCTAAAATAATTAGTCATCCTTGACACGGCCATCCTTGATCTCAGACCCACCATCATCCAGCCCAACCCCCCCCCCCGACCGTGTCATCACATAGGCCATCCAAAGGGTTACCACATTGGAATTCCTGAAGTTCTTCACACTGTGCACGCAACCCATGGACACCGTGACGATGGAGGCCGCACACGAAGAAGAGCATCACAGCGAAACAAACACCAACCTGCGCTCCGAAGCAAATAAACAGCACTGGGCCTGTTTTCAAGGTGACATCACTTCATTAAAAACAAGCCCAATGTAAACTCAAATCGCGGTCAGAATTGAGCAAAACATTTGGATTCTTCTATTAAAACTGGATGATTTCTATAAGGGTTCTTTGACCATGTCACCTTCCACACAAACAAAAGAGATCACACCACACTTACAAATCCTTAGTCTTCGAATTACCTCTAATGTCACTATGTATACAGAATATACTTGGAACAGACCTTTCAGTTGATAATGTATAAAACCGGTTCTTCCCAATGGTCAGGGCATGAGACATGGTTCCAAATGTCCTTCTTGTTAGGGATCTTTCACCAACAAACTGCTGGAGTTGATGACTCCAAGGATAATCAGGAAACATTGTTGTCGTTGTTGTTGGTTGTTGGTGGTGGCTCTTCTTGGCGTCATGTTTTGAGGGCACGGGAAAACTTGGAACATTTGAGCTTGCACGTTCCAATTCCCTTTGTGATCCCCTACCGTCAGGAGCAATGGCATCCAAAGGTGTCTAAAGGGACCACTGGGTTCTTCCTCTCCAAAAGCTACCAAGACCTGCACAGGGCCTGGCCAGTCAAGCACGAGGATGCCATCCAAGCATTCAGAATCAGGTCGCGGGTTTTTGGGAAGTTGCGTGGGTCAACTACACAATCAAGCAAAATCGAACTGGATGAATGGGAAATAGTCTTTTCAGCAACCTGCAAAATCTCGCAAAAATGTTGGAGTATTTGGGGTGGATTCCTCTTCCTTCTTTTGGAATGGCATCATCCTGACTGTCTTGCATGCCTATCCCGAAAGGATGAGGTTTATAACCCCAGGGTAGAAAATGGATGAAAATGGGATAAACAGATCTTCACCAGCAACTCTCCTGGTACTGGTTTTTTCTAGAATGAGAGAGTTGTAGTCAATTTTGTTTCCTCAACTTTTGGGCAAAACAATCACCCCACCTGTGATGCTATGTGGAGCAGATGCAATGACCGAGTCACGTAACGACTCCTGGCGTTTCGTTCCATGGATTTTGAGTGTACAAAATGGTAGCAAAGTGAGGTCTTATATAAGTGTTCACCCTTTTTTGGGTGAGAGAAGTATAAGTAACATAATATCCCCTCCCCCAAAAGGTACATGTTGATGATTTTTGTTGATGTTTACTGTTTTTCTTGAAACATTTGAAATTAGTTGTGTAGAAAAGTTACCAAGTTTCACCAAAAAACCAGTTGTTTGAATTCCAATGGCTTGTCTGTTTTTTTTCACGCTTGGTGCTCCAGGCCTATCAGTCTTTTACTACTTCCAAATCCAGATATCAGCCTTACTGAGTACAATTGAAGCCATATGGGGGGGTTCCGAGAATGATGGTACCCAACAACCATTGGTTTTCCTGCTAAAAATGATCATTTTAGGGTGTTTTGGGGGAAACACCCATATTCACATCCTACATTGAACACATACCTAAACATCCAACTTGATTGATTCGTTTTTTTGGTTAATTCCTTTGGTAAGGATAGTTGCTCGTCCTCCCATAATCATGGTTCAGTTGAAACTGGCAAATAACCTAAGTGGCTTTTCTCTTGCAGAAGGTAAGTTGGTCAAATGGAACATCTGCCCCAAACTTATGGTTTAAAGCATTTAAAATAACTATCAACTACCTCCAAAGTAAAGATTGATGATCTTTCCACCACATCAATAGAAATACTGCTGTTTAGATGTTATTTGCGTTATGGAACACTTCAAAACTTTGGCTACATCATCATTTTTTCAGCATCTCCCTCAACCTCCGGGAAATATCCCATATTCCTTTGGAGCTACTCAACTCAAGCATCCCTTGGGGTTTTTTTCCAGCTTCCCCAACGGGGGTCCTCAAAGCTGACAGAGTTCAAATCCCTGGTCAATCTATTGGCACTGCCGTGCTCCGGCAGATGCATGTTGAAGTTCAAGGACAAAAAATCCTCAGAAAGTTTCCATCGGATTGCAGGGCGGAAACTTCATATTACCTTGGAACTACCCCCCAGCCAGTAACAGTCACCACCAGGATTATATATTCCATTTTTAGTAGGGAATCCCTATAATAAACCTTCATTTGTGACTGTTACTGGGTGGGGGGTAGACCTAAATATTACCAAACGAAATACACCCTGGAAAAATGAACTTTTCGCTGGAACCTGAAAATCACCCAGCCTTGAAAAGGAAAATCATCTGAACCAACTCTCCATTTTTGGGTTCCATGTTTAATTTTCAGGGGGTGTAAGGCAATATTAGGGACAAATTCACCCGATCTCTCCATAGATTCGCAGTGTTTGATCCTCCCAGAAATATGAGTAATCTCATGTCATTGAGGGCCACAAGCACAACCACAAGCACAACCACGGCGAAAGATCCGGAGGAATCCACCAAGAACAAAAACACAAGTTGAGATTTTGATGTAGTTTGTTCATCCAAGGTATTTTGAGGGCATAACATCTAATCGCAAAAAAATATCTCCACATGAATTTTATAAAAATGTGTGGGGCTTTGAAAAATGGAAGGAAAGGTCCATTGTCTTGTTTGGCCAGAAAAAATGACACACATCAAACTTGAAGATGGACCAAAAATTCACAAAAATTGACAAAAATGTATGAATATGTTTTCTCACCGAGTTAGAAAACAGAGCGGCTCATTCAAACCGAGATTTATTGACAAGATTTGGATGTACCCCTACCAACGAACCCCCATGGGAAATTCCTAAAAAAACGCCCTTTCCAGTGGGTATGAAAATGGGTCATAATCCCCAAGAAGATCCCCAGATTTATTTGGTGATCTCAACCCATTTGAAAAATTTGCTCATCAAATTGCATCAATTCTCCAAAAATTCGTGGGGTAAAAAAACAAAAAAAAGGAAACCAGCCATCACCTGGGCTTCAGATGCTTCTTGTTATTCCAAACATCAATGGGTGGGGACTTGTGTTGGGCGTGACAAACTCTTTTTGGAGTCGGCCAAAAATGCCTCCTGTTTGTGGTGTGTCTGTGAGTGTTTTCGATGGAGGTTTGTGGTGTTGGCGAAAATGATATTTTTGGGGATATTTTTTTTGGGGGCCCCTAATATGGGAAGCATGCTGGATCTTGTTACTCAATCTTCTGGCATTTGAAAGAAATTCGATCCAAAACACCACCTAAAATGGAAACTTGTAAAAAAAATGCCAACTATCTGCTTTGTGTTGTTTTTTTTGGGGGGGATATCATCTGCTCTTATCATAATTATGGAATTCTTAAGATGGGGGTGTCCAACAAAAGGGGAATCCCTAAATCCTTCCCATGGGTTTTCTATGCTTCCCTAACACCCCGAACTATCAGCCTTTAACATGAGGTTTCACCTCCCGAAAACTTTACCAGGAGGCCGCCTTTCAGCCTCGGTGGGTAAACCTTCATTTTTCGAGACTTCTCCACGGACCACCCCCCTTCACATAAGCGTGACCCATACCATTCCCATACTTCAAGGGATACTTTTAAATTGGAGTTGGGGTTAGGGAAGTGTGGTATGGGTGGCCTGGGGTGTCCCACGACTATTGGGGGCCCAGTGACATCTCCCACTGCAGCACCAGCAGGTTCCAAGGACACTTGACGTGTTGCACCTGGTTGACCAACGAACCAACCCTGAAGGTGGGGGATGGTAGGGAAAACAACCCAGACTCCCGAAGCGTCTCGGAAAAAATGCTGAAAATTTTGAAGTGACACTGCCCTCATGAACAATGATGTGCCCCAAAATGGTAGAAAACCACCCAAAAATGGATATCTGGATGAATTTCACGGAAGGTTTAGCATGAGTGATTCACCCAACCGAAGGCATTTTTTGGGGGGGAACTGCCCTGCCCCAACGGGTCGGGTCGACAGTAGGAAGGCTATATAAGCACTTCCAGTCGCCCGAGCTGCTGCAGCTTTCTACATTTTCTACGTAAATACTGGTTGGTGGTTGAACCAACAACCCCTTTGAAAAATATGATATCGTCAAAATGGGTGATTTTCTTCCCCAAGGTTTGGGGTGAAAATAAAAATTATTTGAAACCACCACCCAGTATAGGTTGTGTAATTATCATTATTTTATCAGTTCTGTCACGGCTACAATCACTGGGATTCTTTATGGATTCTTTGGTCTTTCCAAATATTCCAGCCAACAAATCGTGATGTTTGGAGCAACCAAATGTCTTCTCATTATACCAACGCAAAGCCGCAAAGGTCAACCGATAAACCGTAAAACTGTAAAGCCACCTTTTAGACCATGTTCACTCTTGGCAAAACCGAACATGAAATAAGCAGTGGAAAATGGGGGGGGATGTCTCCAAGGTGAAGACGTTTCGCTCATTCTTCGGCTTCCACGTAGCCATGGGAGGAAGAGACATCGTGAAGCTTCACAGGAGCCCTTCGATGAAACGATTAGAACGTTCTCTTCACAAGGAAAGTCTCCAGAAACAAATGGTGGCTTCGTATGGTTGTTCCTTTCTCTAAAGCATTGATCAAACGGAACATAAGGTGATTCTCTTCCAAAGAATATTTAAAAAAACACCTTTCTTTTAACAAAATGTGTTCATCTTTCTGAACAAATCAACATATTTATGCCCTTTTCTTTATGTAACGAACTCCTTGATCAACCGGGAAAAATCTTGCCCATCAGTTTCCAGCAAGGTACCAGATTTATCCCAAACAGAAGATGCTGATACACCTGAGGTCAAAAGGCTCCACGATTTTGTTCTTTCCGGTTTGACATGTTTGTTGTTATTGTTTTGTGTTATGAGAAATGAACCGAAGTTGGAAATGTTGGAGGGATGAGTCAGTGGCACATCCCAGATCTATTTTCATTCATGTTTTAGGATGGGTTTTTTTGTTTGAGTGTGAGAGGTATATATATATATAGCAATGGTGCACGGTGGTGTTACGAATTACACCAGCTTCAGGTAGCAGGTATATCTGTAAATTGAACATTCACATCTGCAGAACATTTTTTGAGCGAAGTCGTCAAACCTTAAATAAATAAAAGCAAAAGACCAATTCAAATTTTGATCATTAATATCAAATATCAATATCCAATCAAAAATAGCTGTATATTATTGGGGAAACTTACTTTAACCAAAGCAGCATCTGTGGTATCCTTGAAAATCATGGAGTGCAAGCTCTTCAAGACCGAAGTCCAGAGATGTGCAGACAACTTCACACAGTTGGGATTCCTCGCACCAACCCCAAGAAGAAGAACAGGCAAATTTCACCCCCGAAAACTGACATGTCCCCTAAAAAGGGACTATTCCAGTAGGGAATACATCTGAACCAACCATTGACTTTCAGTGGAAAGCCCTTAGTTTTCAGGGGAGTAATCATTTCATCCATATTTTTCACCTTCCACTTCAACCTCCCCATTTTTTTTTAGTAAGGCAACTTTGGGTGGTCGCACCTACCAACCAACCCAAGAATTCCTTCAGCCACCCAACCTGTCGCAGTAGCCACATCCATAGCAAAGCTCTGTCTAAGCGACTCAGCAGTTGCTGAGTCTTGGATCCTTTCCTGGGAACAGCCGAGGTCCCCCGTTCCGCCGGGAAGCCCGTAAGGAATCGCCGCCGTTTAGCTGATGAAGGCGCGTTTCTTGATAAAAACATGTTTATCAAAAAAACACGAGAAAAACCAACAAAAAGCCTTAGGGGAAACAAAAAAAAGAAGAGAACAGATCGATTTTGTACCGGTTGGTGGTTGAACCAACCAGTTGAAAAATATGCGTCAAATTGGATCATTTCCCCGGGGCTCGGGTGAAAATAAAAAATGTTTCAAACCACCACCTAGTCATTACACTACCAACCCAAACAATGCACTATTATCTGTGAAATCCCTTCAAAAGACAATAGATGTGCATTGGTTTATCCCCCCTGACACGTTTTGTGCATTGTTTGTTCCAAAAAAAAAAGCCGCTCAACTTGTCATCCACACCGAGCTACGTAACTCACACCTTTGAGAGTCACCTCAACATGGACAGCTTCCATGTCTGGAGGTACCTTGATGAGAGGTGCATGGGCGGTCCCATCAGTCACCTCAAGGGTCCAGAGGTCGCAGGTTTATTGCGAGGTTTCCAAACGTTGTTGAATGGTTGGGTGAAGAGAAATTTCAGGTTATATGCGTTTTTTCCTTTGAAAAAGGGCTGAAGTTGAAATTTGGGAAAAAAAAGGTCGTCGTGGGGGTAAGATGATGACTAAATACAAAAGATGGTGTAACACTTTCAACAAGCCCAGTTGGGTGGGGATGTTTTTTGCTCACTTTCGTTGGTTTGGATAACAGCTGAAATCGTTTCGAGGTCAACAACGAAGCGCGCCTCTACCAAGTCCTTTCGTTCGTAGACATCAAAGCCAGTCCCATGCTCGCGTTTGCAAAGCCCTCAGGGTGGACATCTGAGGACCCTCAAGTCAATGGTAAGTCTTGCTGTATATGGGTACCCATATGTACCTGGAAATTAAATGACCCGTTTTTTGGTTGGAAAAGGCCTTGTTTTGAGGGGTTTACCTTGAAAAATAGAGGTCGATATACATCGCAGTCCAAATGCCAAGTCACTGCGTCAGTAATTTTTGGACAGGAAAAGGCATGCTAGTGTGTGGTTTTCTCAGTTTTTGTTGATTCGAACAATTCTTCAAATATATGAAGGATGCTGGCACGTCATAAATGAATTGGTCAACTTATATAAATGGAGTGACTCTGTTGGAAAGGTTCCATGTTCAGATCAAAGACTGTTCCAGATTGGCCGTGTCGGTAGGTCCCTGGGTGAGCTACCGACTCCAAATGATCATGGAAGTATTTGGAGTTCTGTCTGCTTGCCACAAAATCCTCTGCAAAAAATTTGAAGCAATAAACTCGAAGAGAGGATTCTGAATTTTCAATCGTATCATTCTTGGGCTTCCAGCCGTTCATCGGTGAAACACTCTGAACCCTCTGTTCTTCAGGTCTT
>DF240890.1:1956-19456 GCA_000507305.1 Breviolum minutum Mf 1.05b.01 | reverse complement strand
ACAACAACAACAACAACAACCACCGGAACCGCCACCACCATCACCACCAGCAGCAACTTGTTGTTCCTCCAGTTTCGGACGCACAAATTTAACCAAGGAGCAGCACTTGCCCTTCATCAACCCAACAGCCTCAACTCACAGGTTGCCACTCAGTGAAATCTGCAGTTTTGTTGACGTCCAAAAATCTGGGCAACAAAAAAAATGCCAGCAAAATCACCAAAATCACAATGATCAGTGGGTTATTACTCTTAAATTTCCCGAGCGTAATTGTCAAATCAAACTGTTTGGCCGAAAACCGATGTTTCTTCAACTTCCAGGGGTGAAATAGACTTAGCTTTCAGCAGCTTTAGTGTATCTAGGCACCAGCGACCACACCATTGGGCACCTGTAGGTATCCCCAACCCTTCTGGGTAGATTTTTTTCTTATGAAACTTTCGGGGCTCTTTGCCATTTGAAGGAGTTCCCCGAACCAGGATTCAGGAGATTTAGGATGGAAGACTCATAGAAGACTTATAGCTTGCCAAACGATCTGAGACATGAGATATTTCATTTTCGCAAATTTTGATGGAAAAGGTTTCAAAATGCTGAGCAGCTTTTGAATTTTCAAGTGCTTCACATCACCTGCATGACATGTAATTCCAGATATTTCTAGCTTTTGCGTCCGATGAACGTGGTTTTCTTTCTCAGCTTCTGCTTACGCAAATGAATTGGATCCCAAATCCACTTGCAGCAACCAACAAATGTGCCTTTCAAAGATAGTTTATGTCAAACCTGACACCGTTTTTCACCTGACAAGAAAAATAATTAATAAGACAAGGATGAATTGAAATCATGAATCTCCCCAAGACAATTTAGACCACAGCTGAGTTGAGCTCAGTAAAATTCAACTGGCAACCACATGCGGCTAGCTTTCAGGATATTTTCCGCAGCCAAGAAAACAGTTGCTGTGTTGGTCCATTTTGGGATTCCGCAAAAAACAACCAAAAGTATCAGAAACACACTCACAAGAAGCCACATTCAAAGGAATTCGCGAGTCTCCCACACATGATTTGAAGTTTCAAATTGATGTCTCTTCAGTAATCTGGTAGGTACAACAAACAACTGTTCGCATTTCTTCCACGTTCCACGTTCCACCACCACCACCGGGAGAAAAACACAAAAAACGGTCGAGTTCAAAAAACCGTTGAAGGATTCATTCTTCCAATCTCCATCAATTCCCTCGGCCCCCACCTGATCCCAGGTAGTATTGCCAGTAGTTACACTTCAGGCTGGAATAGCAGGCCAGCCGACAATATTCCTATCACAATCTTCAAGGTTATGACCGGAGAGAGAGCTGGAAGCAACTGGGTGTTTGGAAATGCAAAAAATGGGGTCCTCAACAACAAAAACTCAACATTCACCTCTCATATGTTGCGCGAAATTTTCGGGGGGGGGCCGAAAGGAAAAGTGAAGGGTTTCCATCCTCATCACTTTTTCCGGTGGCTTGAAGGGTGAAGGTTAGTGCGGCCCCTGGGTGACGGGTGAAGATTTCATTCATTCATCTACAAGTGATGTGGCTGGGAGTGAGGGAATGATTCCCTATCTGCAAGAACACATTCTTTCAGGATGTGTGTTTTTCAAAAACCAACCTGCCTAATGAGAAGACAATTTGCTGAGAAGATTCATTTTTCGAATCAACGTGTAAACAAACAGCGAGGACCGTCTTATGGTCTTTTTCTTCTAATTACAATTGCATATTCCCCCACTTTGAAACTGGCATCCTGGCTTCTTCAAAGATCTCAACTTAAAACATCTGAGAAGTAGATAGCCTTTCCGCCACCTTCTCCTTGCCTTTCACGGGCACCTCCTCCGATCCTCCCCGAACCGACTTTCCGACGCCCGAATCGGGTCGAGAGGCGACGCAAGTGGTGCGTGGATCGCCAGGACAATCTCGTTCCAAGAAGATCTACAGCGACGACAACGACACCGTGGCGTTCCGCGGGAAAAAAAGGTGAGTTCAAAAAGCCATCTTCTTAAGGGATACCCGGAGAAGAGAAGAATGCTCACGTCCTTAACTTTCTCAGCACGTTTCCAGAAATTCGAAACTTCCTGAGGATGCTGGGAAAAACCTTTTCCCATGAGCACAGGTCTACATGAGTAAGTTGAAGACTTCCGGATTCGTCTTGCTCCAGATGTCCATCTCCAGATTACTTCAAACAGCAGAGTATCAATACCTCCCTTAGCATACTGCTGATGGCTCAGATATCCGGCGGTTGCCAGTTCAGGTTGGTAGTTTATCTGTACTATTTCCCACGCTTTCAGCACTAATTCATCCATCTGTCCAGCACACAAAAACTCACCGCCATTCCAGTCGACAAGTCCGTGGCATCCAAAAAACTTGCCTGGAAAGCCTGAACATCACTTTTGGACCTATCCTGAAATATACAGGTCCAACTTGGAATATGGAAGTTTACCAGTTTACCATCCCCAAGTCTGGTTCCAATGATCTATTTTTCATGTAGAAGTTGTGAATATTTGCTACCAAACTGGATTCTATTCCAAGATGGCTACAGTAAGAAAGCCCTTCAAACAGACTCAGGCTATCTTTTTCAGTGCGATACACTTGCCCATTAAATGGGCTGATTTTCTTAAAAATCCCAATAACCCAGTAACCTCAAAGGTGTCAAAAAACTGCAGATCACTGAGGAACCCCCACAAGTGTCAAGCCTAGGACTTGGGTGTCACGCAAGTCCTGTCCGAATAAAATCTCGAAATCCAACCACTGAAGAAAGTGACGAAGGGATCTAAGAATTTAAAAAGCTGAAGTAAGCCCTGTAATCGTGTGTATCATATCATATGTTGCATATTAAATATCATTCATGAATCACATAATTATTGTACATTGAAGTATTTTGTATATGTGTAACATATATAGTACATTGTATATGCATATTGCAGAGGATTCTTAACAATCACTTCTTAGTGATGTCGAAGCAAAAGCTTCGCCAAACGAAATATCCTCATGACGAATCGTGGTGAAGCCTCTCTGGGAAAAGGGCAAAAACAAACGTTTCAAACCACATGAGCCACGACAAAAAAACATCTTACTTTCCATGAAATCCTGGTTGTTTAGTAGGGATCCCCATAACAGTCTATTACAATCCCCACATAACTGGGTAGTATAATCTACCCTAAACACCGAGGGTTTTTTCATTGCTCACATGGCACTGCTTCGTTTAGTTATGTTCTCTGAATTAATATATAGAATGAAATTTAATTCACTGCCATTCTATATTAAAAAAAAAAATGTGTCATATATATATATATATACACAAGACCTCCAGATCCACACTTGAAACAAGGCTTTACCAGTTCCATCCACTGAAGCTAAACAGAGGTTCTTGGTTTCCTATCCCAACTGGACGGAACAGGGTAGAGGAGATACTGTTGATGGTTTAGAAATCCGGCTAACCAGTTGATATGGTAAACAATAAACCATTATTTACAGGGTTTTATACATCCCAGTGTGGTTGTTGGAATTTCTCCCATCAACTGTATGTTCTTACGTCGGGCAAAGTTGAGAGAAAAACTGTACCCATTTCTGGCCAAAGACAGCATAGCAGGCTATAGTCATCACACACGAAACGCAGGAAGGGCTTCTTATTCGTGGGAAAGGACCGCACATCACAGCTTGATCTGAAAAATCCTGAAATGACACGAGTCAGTTTGGAAGTGGTTATTTCAATGGCTATTTCGCCCAAGCAGCTTTAGGACAAGTCGTTGTTTCAGATTGTTGAGTGCCAGAAAGCCAAAGGACTCAGAACAACAGAGTACACCCTCCTGAAGTTTAACAGCAAACGCTGCTGAAAAATGATGGTTGGAAGACAATCCTTTCCTAGTGTTGAAGATAACTTTTCAGGGGCTTTTGCTGGCTGTTAAACTTCCGGGGAGTATAAACTTTACAAAACCCCCAAAAGATTCACAGCAGCAAAGGCCGAAAGTTGGGCCGAAAAAAGAAATGGAGATTTCGTTTTCCACAAACTTCCGAAGTTTTGCCTGTTGAACTTCAGGACTAACAGCAAACGCCCCTGAAAAATAGGGGTTTCCCAAAAGGCAAGAAAATCGTCTTCCAACCATCCATTTTCAGGGGCGAACTGTTTTTTTTGTGGGGGGTGCAGCTATTTGTTTCATGAACTCCAGGTTGAGTCGGTTACCTTTCGCCTCACATTTCTCCACCAACGTCCTGTAGCACCCGTGCTTCTCCATGCATCAAGCGCCCGGCAAAATATGACTTGCTCCTTGGACAAACAGCCAACAACCACTCCCAACAACCATTCGAACCCGAGAAAACGCTCTCAAATGACCCGCCTCCTTGGACGAACCTCCTGATAAACCCCCAGGGAAAATGGGGGAATTGTCACGGCTCGGCGTTGTACTAAATCTTGTGGCGTTTTTCCATGTGTTCGATGAGTCAATTTAGGCTTTGGATACTTCACACTTGAATAGTCCGGCCATTTTTAGGAGGATTCCCCCAATCTTGACAATCACGCCGCTTTGGATTTTGGGATCGGGGGTGTGTCACAGTGACCTTCATCAAACGACACCTACTGGAGTCTCCTGGTCCGCAAGAAAGCCTTGGGAAAAGGAATCTCTTCAAGACCCTTCCTGTACCTCCAACAAATCTGCAAGGGTCTGGGAGTACTTGGACGATCAGCCAAGTTAGTAAGTGGTTAGTAACCATGCTTAGGAAGTCGCCTAAGTAGGGTTGTTCCCCTGCCAAACGGCCTAAGTGGTTTATAAATGGGGGACCACTTACTAACTGGGATGATCCTCCAAGGAAGATGGTTATATGTTGGACTTCCCCCCCCCATTGTAACAGTGGCAACTGAATGTTTTGTTGGGACCTTTCTCGATCCCAGCTTTAAAAGGCTTCCTTGGATTCAAAAACACATCCCAAATTATCTGGAGCCAACCCCCTCAAGTTTTACAGCCAACCCACCCATTTTAAAAAATATGCGGAAGTCAAATCGGATTCCATTTCCCCAATTTTCGGGGTGAAAAGAAATGTTTTACAGTCAACCACCACCTAGATAAACTCCTTTCTTAATCTTGTGTCGGCCCGTTTTTTGGGGGGAAACTCTTCATCAACCACCTTTCTCGAATCAAGTCTCCCGCTGGACTGAGAGCTGAAGCAATTGAGACCCGCTGTGGCGTCACCTCAACGACGTCGGTTGAAATACCACCAAAACACAGGGTCACCTTCATGCCCCTCCCTGAAAAACAAGGTGGAAATTGGTGATATTTTAAAGAAATCAGGAAAATCATGTATGTCACATTGTTTCATAGATAATTTCTTGCTAAAATCCCTCTTAGAATTGTCTGACTATCACTTTGGGACCTTTGTCTGACTATCACTTCCAAGTAACATATGTTCTAACCAAAAAACATTCCACCTTATCAACTGCCCCCAAAAAAACCCTCACCTTGATTGTCTTCTTTTGTTGGGAAACCTCGACCTTTTTCCATCATTCGAAGAAACAGAAGTTGAGTCTATAGCCATACAGAATGTGTAAATGATTGAATACACATGCCAATGAATGATCATGGAAGTCAGGCAATGCTTGATTGGTTTTCAAGGTTGGTAGTTTACTGCGTTCCGGCATATTCACAGAGATCATTTTAAACGGTTGATCATTTAAACACCAACCGTCTAAGCAGCCAAACCGGTTCGGGAAGTGCGTGAAAACATGTTCTTCCATACCAAGTGGATTACTGGGCGATCGGCGATGGACCTTTCAAAAACGGTGTCCATCTCTCTTTTCCACATGCCCTAGAAGTAAGCAGTTGCCCACTTTTCTGGAACATATTCGTACTGCCATGAGATACCAGGTTAGTACTTGGAACGTCTCGGTTCAATTGTCACCCCAAGCATTCCCAAGTGTCTTTAGTTGGATTTGGGATACGTGCGCCATTGATCCCGCTTTTTGGTACCAATTAGACCCCCCAAATTCTGAGTCCAGTCTAGGTGATAATTGCCCACCACCCAGTTTTTGTAAAATATCTGTGCCAAAAGGGTTGTCTCCAAGGGGTGGTGAACAAATAAGGCTACGTAGTGGAAACCACCACTTGGCTATGTGATTTTAAACTTTAAAAGCAATGATCATTTCAAACCCACTTTCATGCCAGGGATTTCACCACTAGGATGAATACCTGCTTGGATAAATTGAAACTACCACCAGACCTCGTTTTTTGGGTGTTCACATCTGTTTCAGCCGCTGAGTCACCAATAAAACAACCAGTCTGGTTGTCCACATAGATGGAACAGAAAGGATTCTTGCTACACATCGAGTGGCACGTCTCGTATAACGGCACCTCAACTTGCCGGGGGGAACGAAACATAGAGCAGGTGTGGTTTTGAATTTGGCCTACAAAATCTCCTCTCGAGTGTTTCTGTCCTAATCATTGAATCCCCCATAAGAAGGCTCCAACAAGGCTCTACCATCCCTGCCTGTAAGAACGGCGCCAAAAACCCCATGAGATATGCATGGCAGGTGCATCTGATACAGTCTTGGCAACTTGATCTTAAAGATTTGAGAAAATTTGGGGCACCCCACAGGATCCCAATAAAGTGATTCATGAGGGAATAGTAAAGAAAGTGGTGATCTGCATTTTTCCTTCAGAAACTGAACGAAATTCAAATGGGCAGTATTGAAACTGAAATGATTTTTTTCTCCCCTTCATTTCCATTCATTTCATTTCCTTCCCTTGCTATTCATTTCCATATCATTTCATTTCCTTTCATGCGCTGTTGCAAGGACGGAGAGCGCTATTGAAGATGGGGAAAGATACCGTTGATGGACAAAATCCTGCACCACTTGATATGAATGAAACCCTTGTTTAGCAAAAAGGACTTGTTCCTTCATACGAAGTGAATTATGATTGTGGTTTCGGTGGATATCCACTGGCATAGAGGCTACCCAGAATGCACCTCGGGCGGGACCGTTTATATGAAAGGGCGCTACGCAAGCCCGGGGCATTGGCGCCCAACCAAGCACAAGGTATGTAAAAAAGAACAAGGGCCCCAGCCGCCCCCCACAACCCATGTTGCCTTAGCAACCTTAGTAGTAAGCAACTCCAACGGTAGCCGCATGGCTTTCGTGATGCCTCATATATTATTTAGCGCCAAGTTGTTCCCCCTTCCGCCAACCAAGTGACCATGATTTGATCCAAATTCTGACATCCTCCAAGAAGGCCACTAGAGACGTCTTGAATCACCTATCGTCATGCGGGTCCAAGAGGTCCAATTTTTGTCACCAAAAAAAGTGGGGTCAGGGTCAGCCACTGCAGTTTGTCTGCAGTTTTGGGATGCCAAACGGTTTTTTGTTTGAATCTCAAAAGGTATTTTTCTAGATTTCAATCAACAGGGTGCTGTCTCAAATTAGCTAAAAGCCTGAAGTTGAAGGAATCTTTTTCGAAAAGTTCAAGAATGCTTTTAATTCCGTGGCACCTATCATTTTCAAAGCTCAATCAATGGTACTTAGAAGTCTTTTCTCAAAGTTGTGGTGGTGTCGCGAATCTCTCCCAAACAAAAAGGACGGATTTTGAAGGAGTCAGAAGGAGGTGGTTGTGCCAAGAAAAAGGCGGGGAACACGAAGAGATGGGTCCCTGATATATCTGACATAGCTCGCGGCAAATCCCAATCTGCGATATGTTTGACTTCAGCAGAGGTGGAAATCAAAAATTGCCCAGTCCGATCTTCATGTTTTTGGGAGGATGTATATATATCAGTGCGTTTATATATGTTCAGGAAGTCAACCAAAAAAAAAAGTCATTCATAGAATGTGTCATCTTGGGTCATCTTCCTACTTGAGATAAAGGAGTCCTCTTTTATGAAAGCACATGATTAGGTGGTGGCTTGATTCAACCCACCTGAAAAATATGTGGAAGTCAAATTGGATTGTATTTCCCGAATGGCTTGGTGTGATTTAAAAAAATCAAAAAATAAAACCCACCAGCTGACGTTTTTATGGCTCAACTCCGGAACTCATTTGAGCAACGCCCAAAACCCCTATGACATTCCATTACACTGGTTGATAAATAGGGATCCGTATAATGGCTTATTATCATCCCTATATAACATGGGTAGTATAATCCTTTTTATACAGCAAATGAAGAGGGTTTTATGGGTTTTGCTTACTGCTCATTTGTTGTTTGTAACAAAAAACCTTCATCAGATTTTTCACCACTTTTCGCCTCTTCTTTGTGACAGCGCTTTAAGACGTCTCCACGCTCTGAAAAACACTCCAAGGGGAAGGGAACATATCCAGATGGCCAGGCCTCGAGAAAAACTTGGCATACTTTTCATGGATGTGAATCTGATGAAGCCCCAAAACCCCCACCTGTTTTTTTGGTTGGGATTTTTCATGTTAAAAAAAAAAAAACAGTGAGATGGTTCTTTACACTTTACATGTGTTTTTTTCTTTACAAAAGAAGTCGCCCTTTTTTTGGTGGTAGCCAGGGGAAGGGGCAACAAATCTGATTACCATGATCTATTTCCAATTAAGTAAAGGAGCAAGAGTTACAAATTGAAACGAATTTGAAACCTCAAAGATTGTGATGCCATTCCTGCATGAAGCACTTCAGATCGCCTTTTGAAAAAGGTCAATTCTTCCATACCAAATCATGGTCTGGGTTTCAATCAGACTGGTGAGGTATTCTTTTTTGGGGTCAAAAACAGCTAGTGCTCTCTACGAGAGAGCGATGTTTTTTCAAGAGATTCAGACCGAATCTTCCTAGTAATCGCATATATTTCTATAGCAGTTTCAAACTGCTATCCTCACATTTTTGTCTACAAATCTTCCTCAACAAAAAATCTTACATCAGTGAACAACAGGAGGCAATTGGACAAACAGAATGTGGGTTTGGATGGTACTGTTGATGGTTCAGAATTCCTGCAGTGGATAGGTAGTCTATCCCATTACTTAGAGGGTCTTATACGTCCAAACGGTGGTGCAGGATTTCTTCCATCAACAGGTCCTGTGAGGTTATAGCTATTGATTCTGGAAGACCATCCCGATGGCGTGAATCTATGCTGGCCCCAAAAGTGGGAATCGGAAGAATTTCGTAGTCATTCAGCAACCTGGATTTGAAGGAATTCTCTCCAAAATCTGCGAATCCCGTGTACACCCCCAACAAAAAACTAACATGACACTAGAAAATGATCATGGAAAATCATCATTTTTCCATAGGACATGTGAGTTTTTCAGGGTGTAAATCTAGGGATTCTTGACCCGACAGGTCACCACCCTTAACCCCCTTCCGGCCTGAGCTGATGCGATACCAGTCGGACCAGGAAACTCTGCTGTAGGCCTTGCGCCGTTGGTTAATTGCCAGTTCTCATTCGGGTGTTCCCATAAATGTGTGTCTTAACAATGACAAACATCTTATATACATATCAAAATAAACCTACTCCATTACATTGGCGCGAACGAATCTTGCCCGTCCTTTTTTCGCATACAACGTGCCAATGTCTTTTGTTGCAGGCTTCCCTGCAAGCTAAGCTCCAGAACTGAAGAATGAAACTTCCATCTAGATTGATTCCTTGTAACTTAAGGGACTTGATTCCGCCAACACTTGAACACTTCTGGCACCTAAAAAGGGTTTACCTTTTTTTCAAATATCAAGACTCAAAGACGTTAAGTTCAAAACAGGGATTGGAAGATGCATCATTTCCCTTAATGGAAAAAATCACTCCCGCGACTCTGACAACGAATCGACAGAGCTCGTCAACTTCATGGCGAATCACAGAAATGTCTGGGAAATCCATGCGTTTCCAGTGTCAAAGTGCGACCATATTCCTTTCTTTTGGAAAATAAATCTCCAATTTTGAGTTCTGGCGTGGTTTTTCCTCTTTTTTTGGTACTTCAAAAAAAACATACACACATTCCAAGAAAAACTCGAGGGGATGATCACTACAAATCACCATCGAAACCAATGGCTTTCCTTCCCCTCGTGCCGGCACCTTTCTCGGCAGGACGCCAATACTGGAGTGCAATGTAAGGGTCCCGCCATTGCATAGACATCCTGAAGAATCAAGAAAGAACAGCATCCCGGCTTCACCAGGGCAAAAGTAGATGGCACAGTTAACATGTAGTGGTTCATATAAGCCTTCTTCGTATTAACCTACCTTTTGGGGACTGTGCCATGTACTTTGACCACGGGCTAAAGAGAATGAAAACCTCTAAATAAAAAGTAACATATCCAGGAAAATAACCATGAGGGGTTCTAAACAGGTCTTGCAAAAAACCTAGGTGGTAAAATGGCTATCTGCCTTTAAAAAATACATTCCCTCAACGATAGCCTCTAGCTTCTGCAGATTCCAAAGAAACGATTTCGTCATCGTCTTGGCATTTAACATGCACTGCGAATTTTGTAAATGGACTCACTAATCTCCACATTGGTGACGTCAAAATTCCGCGTAGCAACTACCTTCCTATCACAGGTGGTGAATTCTGTAGTGACTTCTATTCCCTCAACGATAGCCTCTAGCTTCTGCAGATTCCAAAGAAACGATTTCGTCATCGTCTTGGCATTTAACATGCACTGGAATTTTGTAAATGGACTCACTAATCTCCACATTGGTGATGTCAAAATTCCGCGTAGCAACTACCTTCCTATCACAGGTGGTGAATTCTGTAGTGACTTCTATGGCTCATTAACTTAATAACAGATGTTCCATCCACCCTTCACATGTTTTTTTTGTGCGTCACGCAAGTCGTGCGGATTTCTCGATCTCTTGCGGGTGGAGGGGAGGTGCAAGTTGCCAAGATGGATGAATCAGGATGGCTGGAAAAGCTGCTTGGAATATTTTGTGTTGCATACTTGGGATCCCAGACTTTTTTTTGTCCACTTGTGTTGCACTCTTTGTTTCCTGCCTTCCACGAATCCTTTTTGTTGTTTTGATTCTGGTCAAATGATGTGCTGAGCGCTTGGGAGAAGTTTTCGACTTGAAACTTTGACGAAAATCGGTCGCACCTTCACAATATAGGCACCATCTCCTGAAAGAATGCAATGCCCATGCGACCACCACGAGATGTACCTGTCAGGTAAAAACAATCCACCTAAAACCTGGATTGTGAAGCCTTCAATGGCTTAGGCTACGGAAGGATTTCACTAAGCAAAAGGAAAATGGTGGGAAAACCCCTAGGATGGGGGCCAAGAAAAATCATCAACGCTATATACACCTTATATAGTGGCGTTTATTCGGTATATTTTCCCAATGAACTAAAAAAAACTGGTATCAACTGCAAACTTCAGGTTTTTTCATGTGTGCTTCACCAACAAAAATCTTTGAAAATGAATTTAACGGAAGAAGAGAGGTGAATTTACCTTTGAAAAAGGCCACTGAACAAAATGAATACCATGGTCATGAGATTGCAACCTTTTAGATGTGTTTTTCCGTTGTTACATGGATGTGCTTTTTCAATGGACAGAAATGGGCAGGTGAAATCATGGACGACACATCACCCAGCAGGAGGTGAGATGGGCAGGTGAAATCAATACTTGCTCAAGAAGTGGAGGATGATTTAACACTTCTTTCAAGATGGCCAACGCTAAAAACATGACTCTACCTGGTTGGAATGGCTATTTCATGGTTTGCCAGCTTGAGACTTCCATATGTCGTAGCTTTTGTTAATGTCATTACCCACAATCATAGAAGTGGAAAATGGCCGGTTTGCAAAAGAAACCATCATCTTGCACGGATCTATGTCCACTCCCATGATTGTTGGAGTGTCTGAGCATTGTCAACTTGCAGACTGCTACCCACAACCAATCACCAAGTGATGTTTCGGAAGCCCCCAAAACAAATTGATAAGAAACGGATGCGCGTTTGTCTCAAAAAATGTCTGAATTGAGCTAGTCCTAAATTTGTCCACCTATTGTAGGAGTTCTTCCCCTGTGAACGACAAGTGCTATTTAATCATCGGCTGGTCTATTTTCTGGCATGTGAGTGTAAACTGTCTGGGTCCCAAATCCAGCAAGGATTTATCTTTGGGTCCTACTAACTGTAATTACAAGTATAATTGTTGAGATTTGTTGGTGGGGCAAGGAGTCCCCTACTAAATATATACAGCATCAAGACGAAGCCGGGCCTAAGTTCTAGTCGTTCTAGTCTAGCATGACATGACCAATTTCTGAAACACTGAAAAAATACAACGTTTAGGATCTACATTCTGCGCCTAGAAGAGTGAGGGAATCTGGCCATATGTTGTTTTCAATGTTGCTGGAGAAATCCTTCGTCACATGGGCCCGTCTACAACTTTGCACCCCTCCCATTGATGCGGGGGGTACCGACATCCTTCTACAAGGCCGCATCGCTGCTGGCATTGCGCTAAGCTTGGCTCTTGTGATGGCAAAACCAGTGGAAGCCCGGGAAAGTATCTCCTCAAGTTTCCGCGAAATCAAGAAGATGCTATCATGTGCCAACTGCAACGACAACAACAACAACAACAACAACAACAACAACAACAACAACAACAACAACAACAACAACTACAACTACAACTACAACTACAACTGCAACTACAACTACAACTACAACTTACTACTACTGCCACTGCCACTGCTCCAGGCCGACTCCCCAACGGTCAAGACTCATGTCGCGGTAGAAACAGTGGTCAATGATCACTGGCTGGGACATCGGAAGCGTGAAGCTCGTGCCTTATGAACTTTTGGATAAGCATTTTCTATGCAGGGCAAAACTGTCAAGGGCTGAAATCCGGCCAATCAGTTGAGGTTGGTACGTAGTTTATCCCAGTATTACCAGTGTTTCATACATCCCAGGTGATTGTTTGGGATTTTTTGCATGAACAGAAGTACAAGTATAATCACCCTGGGGGGATAGAATGTGAAAGCGAGGTATCCATAAGAGGGTAAGAAAGCTAGGAAATGAATTTCCACGATATTTTTGATCAAAACAAATTTACACATTGCCCCTCCAAAACGAAAAAAGTTTCCAACCCACAAAAGACCCAATGCGTTTACAAGAAAGCCAACGGAAAAACCTTTCTTCTCGTTTACATCCTTAACTCAAAGTAGCTCGTTAACATATCCCATTTCACGCAAAAATGTAACACCTGCACTACGGAAACCTTAAGAAAAAGAAGAGAAGAAAAGACAAGGGAACCATCCATTCCCCCAATCCACTCTAAGAAAGGTACTCCACCATTACCATTTTACTGTTTTTTTCATGACCAATTTTAGACACCACCAAAACATCACCTGGTTTAACTTATTGATATGTCCTGTTTTTTTCAAAAAAAATGCACCCCCTTTAGCCGCATCATTCACTCCGTCATCCCAATCCCCCCTTTCGCAATTCATCCGACCAGGCACTGGAATTAACCTCTGCAGAGCTCCCAAAAACCGCCGCAAAAAACACCAGGCCACACAGCAGCCAGCCAGCCGCGTTGCTGTTCCACTTCGCCATGGCTCAAATGTTTTGCATACCACGAAAAACAACACACTTTTCGGGGTTTGGAACTTCAACAAAAATGACGACTTTTGGGATACAAAAAAGAAAAAACAACAACCACCTTATTTGATTCAGTGATTTTAGGGATTTTTTAAAAAATACTAAAAATTTGTGTAGATTTCGAAGTACAGGATCTCCAGTTGGCAGTGGTAGAGAGTTGGCAGACTTTCAAGTCTGAAATGATAGTCGTTCATTCGTTGCCAGCTGATGAAACTCAGCAACAATTTGAAAGAAGAAGAATTCATCCTGGCTGCTATCCAGGTGACAGAATCTATCTTGGACACCAAGCTGATTGACCACAACACCAAGACCACATGGAAACTGGTCACATGCACTGCAAGATCCACAAGTTCCTCTTGGCACTGTAGCAGTTTGGCTAAAAAAATTCCCCACTGTTCGATCGAAATCAAGGTTCACCACCAAGGTTTCTAACCATTCTGTCTCAAGATGTCTAAGCTTTCCTTTTTGATCCATCTACGTAAAAATGAAAAATGAGTCACCCTCTGCCGCGTTTCATGAATTTTGCAGTCAAAACAAGGTGAAAAACACATGTCTCTCTCTTGCAACTCCAATATACTTAGAACACCTGCTTCTACCAAAAGCTGTTTTGCCCAAGATGAATCAGATATGACATACATCCAAGCAAATAACACTCATTGAGCCAGCATGAATCTGACATGCAAAATCACCTTCAAAGAGGGTTTATCTGAACCAACTCCCAAACGATGAAGTGATGATTCTTGTGGTGTTATTTACAAGGAGGGGTCCGACCTCACACATATTAGACAAGTCCGAAAGTCCGATGCGAAAGAACATTTGATGCGAAGAATGGACTAAACTAATCTGGCAAGATGGAGTCTAGTCAAATTACAATATTTTGTCAATTACGAATTTCCTGAATGAAGAACACTTTTAGAGATTTCCCTTACTAAACCACTTGGGCTGTCACGTCGCTCCTGACAATAAACAACTCAATTCACCCAGACAAAATTGCCATCAGAAACTGGCTGCTTTGTCAAACCCAAACAGCTGAGCTATGAAACAATCTTCTTGTTGTATCGGTTTCTAGGGATTTCCATCATGGACTCTACTAGTCCATCCTAATTCCTGTTAAACAGAGTATATGAAATCCATTTTTGAAAAAAAAACTCGCAATCCAACAAATGAACTGAGAAACTGAGAAACAAAGGGTGCCCAAAAAACCCAGGTGCCTGTCCCAATGCTGAGATCAAAGGAATGGTGGCAGCGCGTACCCAAGCTGATGGATCCTTACCTCACAGGGGCTGGAGGGCCCCAAAATGATGGGCCTTGGAAGATGTGGCCTGCTTCTAAACATAGCCATTTTTGGTATCTCTTTCAAATTTCTGGGGTGCATTCCTTTCTTGAAACGCTCCAAAAATTTGGATGATCCCAATGGCAAATGCATCACAGTTTTTATAGCCTTAGCAAAAGCACCTTCCTATCAGTGACTTATTTGCGAAAGTTTTCTGAGGCCTAGGAATCACATAAGTGAGGCAATTCACAAAAAAAGGTGCTAAAACCTTATAAACTATCAACCTATCTGGTGCAGGATTTCTGAAGCATCAACAGCAGGGTCGGTAGTTTTATCCGAATTTTAACCGGGAGTACTTGGAGGATCATCCCAGGACTTGTAAGTGGTTAGGATTACCCTCATTTATAAGCCATGAAACGGGCACTTATAACTAGACCAAACCGATCCTTAGGGAACTTATTAACCTTGGTTATGAATCACTTACAAGTCATGGGATGATCCTCCAAGTATATCATTTAATTTATGTGTGAATCCCAGGTGCAGGGTGTTTCAGCTATGGTGGGAGAGAGCAAATTCCACCAATCAGGAAATGACAGTAAGCCAAACCACTACATGATGGAAAAACAAAGCTGGGTCTGTCCAAGATCTTATAATTACATACATGGAAACTTGACCAATGGATTCTGATTCTGATACTGATGATGATGATGATGATGATGATGATGATGATGATGATGATGATGTTGGAGAAGAAATCTCACATCTAAGGTTGGTGGTGGCATTCAAACACCATCAATACGACGACCCTCCAACTCGCCTCTGGAAGATGAGAAGTGAATCTATGTTACCCTTGATCAACTGGACAGGGATGGGACCATCCCCAAAAAGGAGTGAAACTTGAAATAGATCTGTTTATATCACAAATCTATGTGTAGTTATATATACATAACATCGTCTGGTCCAAAACATCTGGTCATAAATCCCGAGATCACAAAAGACTTCAACGAAATGAAGGGGAAACTCATCAAACTCATCCTTCTAAGGGGATTCCCTCATCTCTGTCCTTCGAAAAACCCCTTCACTCTATCGATTTTGGGGGGGCAGATTCAAGCTTCTCAGCTTCTCATGTTGGAGGGTAAAAGTCCCAAATCACAAACTGCCCTTTAATCTCTCCCAAATGTCACCCAGCTTCAAAAACTGAATTTGACATCAAACCAAAAACACAAAAGTTGAGACACCCAAAACCCATGAAAACCACTTGACCCCTCTGAGTGTCCCTAACGCAAAAGTTCTTCCAAAATGGACTTTGGGATTGGAAGTTCATGGAGATGCTCACCTCCATGAGATCCAACTTCACTCCCAAAAAAACCCACCAACGAAGAAAAAAAACACGCTGAGCCAACAAGGGGGAGGAGGTTTCGAAAATTACCTGGGAAGTTTCTCCAAGTGACCTGAATGTCTCCAAGTTTTGTGGCCTTTTTGTGAGGTGATCCCTGTTTCAGTCATATGTTTTCAAGGGAAACATTGTGTCCGTGAAGTTTGATGACCTCAAATCGGTGAATCCGTCAATGCTCATGGGCGGTATTTTTCCAGGGAGAAAAGGCCACCAGTCAATGCTTTGGGCACCCTCAACTTCGCTATTGTTTCTTCTGCGGATTCGCGTTTTTTTTAGAAAACGATGAAGGCATTGAGGCATGAAGGCCATGAAACTGCACGCCATGGAATCGACCCATGCTTTTTCACTACTTGGATGTCCACTTTGGAAGTTAGGATCAATGGTTAGGATCAATGGGTTATAACTAACCTACTTATAAATGGGGTATTCCTTGGGGTTATAACCCACTTAGTAAACCTTTACCAACTTCCTGGGACATCCAAGTACTGAGCTCAGACCATTTTTTTCCAACCTGAATCGTTACTCAAATCTAAAGATCACAGGATCTTTCACATGCACCTGCATTCTTTCTTTGTATGAAAATACGTGCCGCAAAAGGACGATGTGGATATTTAATGAATATTGGTCTACGCATCTGTAATATAGAATATTTGAAAAATGATATGGTAAAAGTGATTCATCTTTACAACTCTATCCTTCGAAAAAGACATTCGTTATGGCTCTTCAGCAAAAATCCACGTTTTTCCCAACACAAAAATCAAACAAAAACGCCGCCCCACCTTTGGCCACAGGGAGCAAGGCACGGAGTGCTGCGGAACGCCTTGGTTTAAAGATTCCCAATTACAAGAAGTGGCCCCCTGGCCCGTTATAGGGTAGTTATAACCCCAGCAAACCCTATTCAACCATGCTTGTAAATGGGTATAACTAGGGATAAATCCACTTATAGTAGTTACTTGTAGGGGCCCCATCTTGTACACTCCCTGAAAGAAACAGCAAAGCCCACCTGAAAATAGGCCTACCGGCCCCCAAAGGGAAAGGATCGGCTTCCAACCATTGATTTTCAGGGGCGAAATGTTAGTTTCAGGGAGGGTATTTACAGAGTTATTCTGTATATGTATACACATATTATATATATATATGACACATCCTGACTTCCCCCCTTTCAGATAAAAGCCATTCGCCTTTTCTCTAAGCCGTCTGCAAAGTCGTCTCAACGGTCTGGCAGCTGGAACGTTTCTTCCCCAAAGAAGTCGCTGAAATTGACGGATACAGCGAAGGATGTAGAAGAAAACCAGATGTCAAGTGGCCACGTCTTCCA
>DF240889.1:73406-96871 GCA_000507305.1 Breviolum minutum Mf 1.05b.01 | reverse complement strand
CACATGTCTCACTACTTCCAAATTAAACTTGTCAGCTCACACAAATGTCTCACTAAGCTCCAAAGGAAGGGAAAGCCATCTCCACCTCGTTTCACACAAATGTCTTACTACGCTCCATGCAGCAAGGCGGCCACCACTTTCAAGCTTATACGAAAAAAAGGACAGGAGACAAACTTCCACCCAAATATTTGAAGGGATAGCCATCTCTACATCATGTCACACAAATGTCGCACTAGGCACAAATGTCTCGCTAAGCTCCAGGCAGCCGAGTAGTGATCACCACGGCCTTCAAAGCTTACTAATGGAAACAAGAAGAATATCTAAATTCCTCGAAGCAAGTCACGGTCACCACTACTTTCAATCACGACGCTGCTTCTTTTCTTTTCTTCTTCTCAAACGTGGCCTCACATCAGGGTCCTTAAAAATGAGGCAGAACCACTGCCGTATGAAGGGAGTCTTCACAGTACAAGTTGCTCATCGTCCCATGTTTTCAATCTAGAGTACGAATTTTTCTGCCGGCTGAATGGAAGCTTGCAGGAAGAGTCCGGCGTAGCCAAGGGCCTAGTTGTGGAAGTGCTGCTTCTGAAGAAGCAAGCTTAGGCAGGCTGCCTTTTATTCGCCAAGCTTTGGGCCACCAAGTCAAATACGAGAGAACGTTAAGCTTCATGTTCGACGGAAATATGCATTGGGCATCTTCAACACTAGGAAGCATGCTGAGCAGATCTAACGTCCCATCAAATCCCAATATATCTGCCAATTTCAACGATAGCACTCTCTGCTCGTCCAGTATGCCAACTGCTCTAAATGCTTTGATTCAGGTTGTGCGAGACAACACTTTGGCAATGGTGTCAGCAATTATTTGCAATCAGTCAGCAGTGGAGACTGACCCGTCTATTGCTTCTGACTTTCTCTTTCGCCACCCGTTCCAGAAAGTTTTCTTGAACATGGCGAAGAGGTGCGTGTCGCAGAGTTGTAGAAGCAGTAAGCTTGGCAGGGATGTACACCAACCGGACTCCGCATCGACGAGCGTGCTGAAAGATTGTATTGTGAATGTGCGATGGATGTACATCTACAAGAACAACGACGGTTCTGCTCTCGACCAATCCCAAGGCTTTTTTCAAGGTTGTCAACCAGCACCGCATGGTTTGGTGAGAATTCCATGCAGATTTTTGACGCCACAACTGTATGTTAGGGCCCAATTGTGATGACACAGACCGCAACAATGCCAAGGTGAACTGATGCTCATTGTCTAAGAGGACTTGAGAAAGTAGGACCTGGACTGCCGCATCGTGCGTAATGCACGCCAGATAAGAAATATAGCTGAAGCATGCTTAGTCAAGGCCAATTCAATGCCAACCGTTTTAACATCGCTAACTTCCAACATCAACAACATCACAAGATGATGCACCCAGAGGTTATCTCAGATGCATAGTCAATTCAATGCCAAACTTTTTCAATATCACTACCTTCCAACATCAGTAACATCACAAGATGATGCACCCAGAGAGCATCTGAGATACATGTCAAGTCTCCATGCAACAGCACAAGTTGATGCACCAGATACAAAAGACAATGCCTCAGATACAAAGAACAGAGTTTAAGAGGGGTTTCAAATTGGTACCGCCCCACGGACCCAAAATCGGACCCTCCGGAAACACAATTTGATGAGACGGCAGCGTATTTTCTATAGCTGAATTCGATTATTGCACATTCACCACCGGAACGGCCTCCTCTCATTATCAATATGGACGAAACTGCGCTAGTTCGTCATGTCACTGGTTTGCGGGGGACAGTAGTCAAAGTGTAAGCACCCAAGCAAGCAGCCATAAAGCGAGCATCTTTGGCAGATCGTAGAAGTTAAAAGGTTTGATGGACCTTTGGGAATGGAATAAATATGTTTTCGTTTCTTTCATTTCTTGGGTATCAACTGGCTGGAGAGATCTCAAAGTTTGACATTGGGTGGGAATATCTCAAAGTTTGACTTCTTTTTCCTTGCATCCATGTTGCTGATCCGAACCGAGTTCGAATCAGAAGAATCTGAAACCAGAAACATTGGAGCAATGTTCCCCTTTCGGGATGTGGTGCCGGTTCGAATCAACAACATTGAGCTTAAGCGGTGCGTCAGTTTCAGTGTGCAACTTGCACATTGAATGTGTTGACAGGATTTAATTTGTAGTCTTTTTTTCAGGCTGAGCTACATCTTTCCAAATTTTCCACGCCTTGATGTTCCAAGAATTTTCACGGTCAAACATGTTTTTCAAGCCAACAAACCTCGCCTCTTAAAACAAACGAACCTCACTGAAACAGCAGTGGGAATCGGAGCCATTTTGAGAAAACAGTCAGTCTAAGCATAGGCATCAAGAAGAGAAAACACTCCACCGACATTGCAAAGTGCATTTCCGGCAGAGACTATAAAAATCCAAGCAAATCTGCTCCACCGTAACTAGCATTTTCGAGACGCGGTTTTCGGAGGGCCATGGATGGAGCATCTGACTTTCCTTTTAAGGCCAGGATATTTTTTGCCCAATAGCATTTTTTGAGAGCCAGTGAGGTCTTCAAGTTGACTTGCGTGATCAAGATGTAAAACCCTGAAACGTGGCAAGGTTGTGGGCACTTCGTCTGGTCCGTTCACTCTGGTCCTGGTGCTAGAAACTATATTCCAGGCTCTGGGTTTGGTTTGGTGGTGTGAAGTTTGCGGGATGAGCATGTCTGGTGCAATTTGTCCAAGGATTCATCCATGAATGCATGTCGCATGTCAAATGGGAAATGGAATGACGCATGGCAGGAAGGCTCATGCTGTGATGTTCAGACTTTGTTCCAGGCTGGGCTTTTGCTCCTCTTCTTCTTCAACAACCATCAGGAGGTCACTGGCTCAGTGCCATCTCCATGCAGAAAAAAAACAGGGCAGTCAACAAGTCAACAATGGATTCATTGGTTCGAAGAGGTTTCATGACTTGGTTTTTTTCTGATGCTGTTACACAATCCAGTTTGATGCTGAATCACTCTTGGCCAAGGCTGGCATTGGGCAACTACCTTCGACTGGAGGTCCAATGAACCGATTGTGCGTGTGAAGGTATTTCACACGTATGCATCATGGTTGGTTTTCTTTTGCAGCCAAATAGCATGGCAGTCAGTGCAGGCAAGATGACGTTTTTTTTGTAAGCAGACATTTCAAACATTCCTGAAAAACACAATGACTCTGAAGCAGATTACAGTTTCAAGTTTTAATGTGTTTTCAAGCTTGCGGGGTGGACTGACTGCGCTGTTGACTTTTGTGCGTTGTTCCCATTGCCTTCATTGGCCATGGGGGATGATGGAGATGTTTCATGACCTAGTGATGACAAGGGGATGCCACTTCAACATTTGTTAGGGGTTTCTGTGCCTTAGCTGTGGATTGGGTAAGATATCGCAGTTTTGATCCGAAGTGATGTTAGTGAGATGTCTTGAATTGCAAAGACCAAGTTGCATTCGATCGAGTTTTTGCTTACAACCTTCAGCGGCCTGAGGATCAAAACATGGACAGCACGTTGCAAGATGACAACATGGCGATGGTCAACGATTTTGATTTTGCTGTGGAAGAGGCAGAGCCGACATGCCTCGATGGTTCAGTCCATGTTTCCAAGATGCCATTTTTCATACCCTCAGCTACTTAGGGTCTGGAATGGGTTTGGTTTGGTGGTGTGAAGTTTGCGGGATGAGCATGTCTGGTGCAATTTGTTCAAGGATTCAATCCATGAATGCATGTCGCATGTCAAATGGGAAATGGAATGACGCATGGCAGGAAGGCTCATGCTGTGATGTTCAGACTTTGTTCCAGGCTGGGCTTTTGCTCCTCTTCTTCTTCAACAACCATCAGGATGTCATTGGCTCAGTGCCATCTCCATGCAGAAAAAAAACAGGGCAGTCAACAAGTCAACAATGGATTCATTGGTTCGAAGAGGTTTCATGACTTGTTTTTTTTCTGATGCTGTTGCACAATCCAGTTTGATGCTGAATCACTCTTGGCCAAGGCTGGCATTGGGCAACTACCTTCGACTGGAGGTCCAATGAACCGATTGTGTTTGTGAAGGTGTTTGTGTGTGTTTTCCTTGCAACTACCTGAAGATCTTCACCATGCATCATCTTTTCTTTTGCAGCCAAATAGCATGGCAGTCAGTGCAGGCAAGATGACGATTTTGTAAGCAAGACATTGCAAACATTCCTGAAAAAAACACAACGAAGCAAATTACAGTTTCTGTGTTTTCAAGCTTGCGGTGGACTGACTGCGCTGTTGACTTTTGCGCGTTGTTCCCACTGCCTTCATTGGCCATGGGGGATGATGGAGATGTTTCATTACCTAGTGATGACGAGGGGATGCCACTTCAGCATTTGCTAGGGGTTTCTGTGCCTTAGCTGCGCATTGGGTATAAAATCACAGTTTTGATCCGAAGTGATGTTAGTGAGAGGTCTTGCATTAGTCTTTCCAATTGAAGCAGGTTGCTCTTCATATTCGATGGAGTTTTTGCATACAACCTTCAACGGCCTGAGGATCAAAACATGGACAGCCCGGTGCAAGATGACAACATGGTCAACGATTTTGGTTTTGATTTGCCTTCAGACGTGGAAGAGGCAGAGCCGACGTGCCTCGATGAATTGAGTCCATTTTTCCAGGACTCCAGTTTTCATACCCTCAACTAATTAGGGTCTGGAATGGGTGACCCCCAACATGCCTCGATGAATTGAGTCCATTTTTCCAAGACTCCAGATTTCATACCCTCAACTAATTAGGGTCTGGAATGGGTGACCCCCACAGGTCTGGAGATCAGGGGTCTGAAATGGTCAGCTGCTGATTGTAGATACATTGTAGACCCTTTCCACTTTGACCATTGTAGACCTTTCTCACGTTTATGATTTTGATTTTGGATCTTTGGATTTTGGAATGTTGGACTTTGGAATTTTGATGAGTTTTGGATTTTGGGAATTTGGATTTTTTGAGTTTTAGAAGTTTGATTTTGGAGATTTATTTTGGGATTTTGTGGACTTGGGATTTTGAAACCCTCAACTACTTTTAGAATCAGTAGTTTTGTCAATGTTCCTGTGATGCCACAGATCATTGTATATCTGAAGAATGTGTTTCTGAAAAACCTGTATTTGAAAAACCTGTCCCTGCAAAAACCGGTTTCTGAAAAAACTGTATCTGAAAAAACCTGTTTCTGAAAAACCTGCCTCTGAAAAAAACCTGTTTCTGAAAAACCTGTACCTGAAAAACCGGTTTCTGAAAAAACCTGTACCTGAAAAACCTGTNACTTTGACCATTGTAGACCTTTCTCACGTTTATGATTTTGATTTTGGATCTTTGGATTTTGGAATGTTGGACTTTGGAATTTTGATGAGTTTTGGATTTTGGGAATTTGGATTTTTTGAGTTTTAGAAGTTTGATTTTGGAGATTTATTTTGGGATTTTGTGGACTTGGGATTTTGAAACCCTCAACTACTTTTAGAATCAGTAGTTTTGTCAATGTTCCTGTGATGCCACAGATCATTGTATATCTGAAGAATGTGTTTCTGAAAAACCTGTATTTGAAAAACCTGTCCCTGCAAAAACCGGTTTCTGAAAAAACTGTATCTGAAAAAACCTGTTTCTGAAAAACCTGCCTCTGAAAAAACCTGTTTCTGAAAAACCTGTACCTGAAAAACCGGTTTCTGAAAAACCTGTACCTGAAAAACCTGTATTAAAAAAACCAGTTTCTGAAAAACCCGTATTTGAAAAACCGGTTTCTGAAAAACCTGTATCTGAAAACCACTGTATTTGAAAAACCTGTTTCTGAAAAACATGTATTTGAAAAATCCTGTTTCTGAAAACCCTGTATCTGAAAAACCTGTTTCTGAAAAACCTGTATCTGACAAACATGTTTCTGAAAAACCTGTCTCTGAAGAACCTGTTTCTGAAATAACCGGTTTCTGAAAAAATCTGTTTCTGAAATACCTGTCCCTGACCAAACCTGAAAAACATGTAAAAGAGGTGCATGGAGCTTTTGTGGACGATTTGGTGCTGAAAACACTTTGAGAAAACCAAGTCAGACCCTTCATATTTCAGAAAGATTCAGAAAGAAATCTTCTTGAAAGAAGTCTGCCTTAGTGATGGATTTGTTGGGTTTGGATCTGAGTGGAGTCTAGAATGAAGTACTTGTAGCCTTTGTGGGGGAACAAGTTTTTGAAGTTTTTGCATTCCCATTCCAGTCAGTGAAATTGAAAGGTGCCCACAGCAGCAGTGCTGTCGTGCTCGGTGCCTTGATTTGTTCTATGCCAGCCCATCTTTGCAAGCCAAACGAGAAGAATGGAAGGGTAAGTTGAAATCTTTAAGCGCAGCCGAAACTGATGACCTGCTGTTCAAAATGATGCGGCAAATGCGGGTTCATGAGGAGATTGGGTGAGTGTGAAACCACATGATGCCATGTTGGTTTTTTGATTGAATAATGCTAAAAGTGTTTGGGAATCAAGACAAACGTCATACCATGAATTTTCCCTTCACGCAGGATGGCTTTATCAAGCAGCGTGGTCCAGGATGGAAGTTCTTGGGGCAGAAACTTTGCTTCACAGCCTTCTTGATTGTCTCAGGCATGAGCAAGCGGAAGTGCAACAAGTTCATGGCAGCCATCAAGTCAGGCCAAGTGGTGCCACCTGAGGATGGGCGATCTGAGAGAACCTTTCGGGACACCCCCAAGAGGCAGCATGCTGAAGCTTTCTTCCAATACTTGTATGACCATTTAGCAGAACCATTGGCTGAGGGTGAGCCAGACCCAGAAGCGGATGATGATGATGAAACAGCCTTTCAAGATGAGTTTTCTTACTGGGTGAGGGGCGAGGCTGCGGAGAATCCAGTGGCAGCCATTGCAGCCTCAGCAGAACCAGCTGGTAGCAACCTTCCTCAGAAGTGTTTTGGTCCAACATATTTTCTCAGAAGGGTTTTGGATCAACATATTTTCCAACAGCTATGAGCGTTGCCCTGGTTCAACTTTTTCCTAACAGCCATATAGGTTTCCCCCTTTCTGATTCCCAGGAGCTTTGTGTATCACATGATGTATGCTGGTTGGTCTTTTGTTGTTTTATTTTGATTTTAGGGCATGGCTCCATTCCCTATTCTAGCACACCAAGGTGGCTTCATCCCATGAAGTTCGCTGAGATGCTGGATCTCTACAAATTTCTTCACCCAGACAGCTTTTGTGGCCGGACCTTGTTGCGAAAGGTTTACGTTGAGAGCTGGAAGTCGTGTCTGAGAGTCCGCAAGAGTTCCCAGCACACCCAATGCAAGGATTGTAGCTTGCTAGAAATCTTGAGTATTTAAATGTTTTTCTTTGGCTTTGTGTCACCACTGGCAATCGTTTTGACATGATGGGTTTTTCTTCAGAGATGGGCCCACCCTAATAGTTTCAATTGGCTCATCTCTCAGGCACACGGTTCTCGAAGCAGCGACGGGAGGCAAAGACTGAGACGGAGAAAGCTGCTTTCACTGCAGCATCAAATGAGCACAAGCAAGGCGTTTTTGCTGACCGGGCAGTTGGCAGACGTTTGATGTTCTTGAGCGAAAGCAGCACCCGTCAAGACAGCCCCTACATGCCAGAGAAAGGTGTGCTTTACCTTTCCTTAGACGGAATGGATCAGGCAACTGGTTTTGATTCAGCAGTGTTTTTTTTTGGCATGGTTTGACCGAGGGTCATTGCATTTTAAGAAGAGGCTCACAACTTCTTGGTGAAACAGATGCAAATCCACAGAGGCAAAGTTCAAGGTGCCGAGATGCCCTGAGATGTTTTGCTCGAAGGAGTTCGAGAAATGTTGGCGGCCGACGTGCCACTTGGTGTGCTGCATAGCACATGGAGTTGTGGAGTGCTACTATGTAATGGATGGCGACATGAAAAAAAACTCCGACATGAACATCAGTCTGATCTTGAGAACAGTGGACATCGCCCACCAAATCTTGGAACAGCGTGGGGTGGCACCCCCACATCATTTAGCTGTCCAGGCAGATAATACCTGCCGTGAGCAACGCAACCAGTTCGTGTTCTCATTCCTTGCAGTGGCGACAGGTCGGAGGTTGTGGGCGAGTGTGAGCCCAGTATTTTACATTCCTGGTCACTCACACAATGAGGTGGATCAACGGTTTGTGCCCGTAGCTGCAAGCCTTTCACGAAGCCCGCAGCTGCAGACATGTGAAGATCCTTGTTGAACTTCAACCAGGTTTGCTACATAAGTTTTTTTTTTGGATTTGAAACTCCTTGGCATTGAATGGGTCTTTCCAGTTCCAGCATCCCCTTTCGAGAAGAAACCAGGGTTTCCAAAGTCGAGCCTCCATTGCTTTCAGGACTTTGCTCAGTGCATCAGAGATCACATGACCCCAGCCAGGGACCGGGAGATGCATGTTGAGCACATCAAGGGATTCTTTGATTGGCAAAAGTTCTTGGCACCGCTTGATTTGTCATTAAGTGGGCTTGCAATCTTGGAGCATGAGCCAGATGTGAACTTTTCCTTTCGCATGGTCACCAGGGGAGACATCAAGACCTATGATGGATTTGACAAGTGGATGGCAATGACAGAGGAGGAGCAGCAGGACCATTGAATCCAACAAAACTCGTCTTGCCAGATTTCTTTTAAATAGATTCCAGTAGTTTCCACTATCTACAGAGTCAAGTTTTGAGAGTCCAGGATGTGGAGTCAATGTAAAGATTCAGGTACAACAATGTAAAGATTCAGGTACAACATGTGCCTGTCCCATCTCTTGGTAGGATTTGGCCATTCCAGATGGTGAAGATGCACATGAGGCTGATGTGTTTCTCCTTTGCAAGCAATTCATGCACTCGTCCACCCTGACTCAGCCACCTACTCTCTTGTTGCCAGCTGCTCGATTGCAGAGGTTGTCTGGCTTGCCTGACAAGATGCTCTCGAGGAACAAGTTGAGTGATCGACAGCTCAAAGAGTTCCGCAGGACTGCTCGTATCATTTCTCAACCGCCTTGGAGCTTGCAACGTGGGTGTGAATACTTGCAGGGCATGTGTGATGACAACGAATCGGGCCGTGAGCACCAGCCCCCAGAGATCCAGTATTTCAACACCAGCCCTGAAGCTTTAGGTGTCTTGCAAGCCCAGCGAGCAGCAGCAGGTCCACCTCCAGATGTGGTGAACTTTGCCCCAGGCACCCCAAGGAAGGTAGTGGTGAGAATTCATCCTCCGAGAGAACCACAACCAGAAGTTCGTGGACGTGGCAGGGGTAGAGGTCACCGTGGTCGTGGCCGTGGCAAAGGCAAAGGAAAGCAGGATTGTGATGATCATGATGTTGCTGCTGTTGCAGCTGAGCCTGAGGTTGCTGCTGCTGAACCTGAGGATGATGCTGAACCCGCACCTCCAGATGGTCCTGAAGTTCCAGGAGCTGAAGCAGCAGCGCCAGGAGTTCCAGCGAATGGAAAGCGTGGTATGGCGTATGTGGTTAGCCCAGCAGGCAAACGTTACCGGCAGTCCACTGTTGATCAGCAGAGCCGCCTTGGATGCAACAAGTGCAAATTCGCAGTTGGAGGTTGCACGAGGTGCAAAGACATCCATGAAGTTTGGAAGTCCCAGCACCCAGCAGCATGAGGTGAATTTTGGCCCCAGTGAAATTTGGCTATTTTGTGCCAAATTGAGATTCTCAGTCGAAGGACATGGGACCTGAAGTTGTTGTTTCTTTTGTAACAACCAAAAATCTGAACTTATCAGCTCATTATTCAGTTGTTAACCTGTAAAACCGTTCATTGTTTTGTCACCGGGCTCCTTTCCTGCTAGGTCTGATACAACAAACCTTTGTGCTTTTGGCACCATCAAAAAGGAAAATAGGTGCTCAGTCTATTTTGAAGGAGTTTAGACCCAGAAAGAAACATCTCCTGGAGCAGCCTTTTATGTTTGTTCAAGCTGAATCTGCAGAAATATAATTAGGGGCAAGACCAAGCTTTGAAGAGATTACAATCATATAAGTTGGTGAGAAAGCTTTTTGGTGTTCATCCCTTTTCAATGCATTGCCCATGACTTCTCAGTCTGTGCTGTGAACCCCTATCATTTTTGCCAGGTCAGACATGTCGCCAATGGGATGGCATGGTTCTTAGCATGAACGTTTCTGGCCTACACTTACTTTCTTTGGTCATTGCATCTCAACTTTGTGTGGTGCTTTCTTTCCAAAGCATTTGTCAGAAATAGACTCTCAAGACATCTTAATCTTTGACCTTGAAAGTTGCCATCTGTGTGCATTAGCATCATTAGCAAGAGTCAAACTGTTGGTGCATCTTTTTTCGAGAGCAACAAGAGTCCAATCAAGAGCAGTGCAGCTAGATTCTAGATGCTGCCAGCTGTTTGCAAGGTCGTGGTCATTGCAGGAATGCACAGATGGCCCTGGCACAGTGTGGATCCCAGATGGCACGGCCAGGATGATTGGACTCCACCAAAATTTCGAATCTAAACCTCGTTTCTTTTAGGCTCAGCCAGAGATCAACTGTCTTAGACTCTTGTCACTTTGATTCATCCCATGGTGTTCCGTCGTGCCAGTACATCCTTTGAGCTGCCTTCGCCTGTTTCTGATGATGATCTGGAACAACTTTTCAACCCAGCTCCTGATGACCTAGAGTGCGAACTTCCTTCAGATGTTGAAGAATCTCAGTCAAGCTTTGATAGAATTGCATGATAGGGTTTTGTTTGTAACTAGCAGTTTAGAAGCCCGTTGAAATTGCAAGATCCTTGTTGCCACTTTCAGCCCAAGGAAGATTGCCCAGAGCTGTTGCTGACCCCACGCAGCAGCATCAAGCGCCGTTTGCACTTCAGCCCTCATCAGCATCCCGGAAAGGTGAGAGCCATGACGAAGTCGAGCACGAAGGCAGCTTCAGCGAAGTCGAGGCCAGTGAAGAAGCCCCATGTGAAGAAGCAGACCAAGTCTGCTGGGAAGAAGCTCAAGCCCATCATGCAAGACTCCGAATGTTTGAACAAAGCCTCGAAACTTTTGACCCAACCCAAGGGGCGACCTCATGACATCATGGAGTTCTACAGTTGCCCTCGCTTGGTCCCAGTGGCAGCTCAGAAATTTGGATTGAAGGGTGATGTGTCGTTGGACTTAGTCCACGGTTGGGACGCATTGCAGACCAACCACCGCAAGCTTGCTCTTCAGCTGCTTTGGCATTTGGAACCTGGCTTCCTAATGACAAGCCCGCCATGTACATTTTTCAGCCCACTCATGCCTATGTGGAATTTTCCCAAGATGTCCAAGCGAGAGATAGCCAGGCGTAAGAAGGAAGCCCACCAGATGACTGATCAGGCAGTGGACAGTTGCCTTGAGCAACACCGCTGGGGCAGACTTTTCTGCTTCGAGCACCCCTGTCGTGCATCGTCGTGGGATACGACCAGCTTGGCAAAGCACAAGAACGAAGTTGGCACATATCTGGTGTGCTTCGATCAATGCAGGGTCGGACTGACATCGCCACTAGGTGAGCCTATGATGAAGAGGACTCGCCTGTGGACCAATTCCAAGTCCATTGTGGAGATTTTCGCCAAGAAACAGTGCCGCTGCAGTGTGCCACACCGCAGAATCGAAGGAAGTGAGTTGGGGATTCAGTTGTCGAAACATGCCCAGAAGTACCCACCAACAATGGTGAAGTGCTTGGTTGCGGGTGCTTCCAAAGATTTGCCCAAAGTATGCCTTTCTGGCAATTAAATTCAGGACTGAGCAAGCAACAGATTGAATAAAAAAATAAACCATTTCAGTTTTATTATAACTATTTGAAAGCTTTCAGTTTCCTTTGATGAACCGCTTCCAGTCCAGCCATGGATCTTGTTCGCAACAGAACTTCATCTTGCTGTTGCAGGTCCTTTGCAATTGATGGCTTAATGTGTGGGAGATTTTTCAAGTTTCCAGGACTATGAATTGAAGAGTATTCATGGTTTATTGTTTTGATTTGTTTTGCAACCTCGACACCATCATTTGATTTCCAATATGTCTCCCCGCTGCCCTGATCAGAAAATTTGGGAAACAAAAGCGTGCTTCATTTGCTGAAATCTGCGGTAGAGACTTAGTAGGCTTTTAGTGATTCATATCAAGGTTTTTGGCAGACTGCAGTTGTCAAGTGGCAATAATTTGTTTCAAAGCATTTTGTTCTTGGTGTCTTCAAAGGCTGATTTCTCTTCAACCTCTTCAACCTCTTGCTGCCTCGCTGTGAAGATGTGGAGGAGAGGGGGGTTGGTTTGAGGATTGTTAATTTGGCCTTGTTTTGATGTTCACCCCTTGTGCTTTGATCATAGCAAAGCACAACTTTTTCATAGCCTTCTGGCAGAATGAATGTGGTAATGCCACATCCAAAACAAGTAGTTGAACCATTTGATATTTCTCTTTGGGTTTGGCAACCCTAAACCCTAAACGTTCAGGCCTAAACCCTAAACGTTCAGGCCTAAATCCTAAACGTTCAGGCCTAAACCCTAAACGTTTAAGGGCTAAACCCTAAACAAAAAAATGATATCAACAGATCAAGTTAAGTGTAAAATTGTTGCTCTAGAGATCGCTTGATTTTGATGGGGAGGGCAGCGATTTGTTGAACTTGTGTTTGGAAGTTCGCTTGATTTGTTGGGATGAAAAAATCAAATTTCAAGCGATCTGACCCTTCCAGATTTCCCCCCCACAGATGGCTTGAAAACAATTGTTTTCAAGCGATCTTCGTCAAATTTTCTTAGTCCAAGCTAACTTCATGTTAGCCAAAGGGGGGGGGACAGATAGCTTGAAGTAAGAAAATTTGATCAAGATCGCTTGAAAACAATTGTTTTCAAGCGATCTGGGGGGGGGAAATCTTTGGAGGTCAGATCTCTTGAAAACTTGTTTTTTTAAGCTTTGTCCAGGAGTTATATTGGAGCATACAATATATCATATTTGATCGTTGTCTGGCACTGAGTCCTCAGATTTTGAGTTGCTTTGTTAGTCTTTGTTAGTATTTGTTAGTGACCAGCTTTGGTCAAGAGATGCTTCTTGTTCTGAGGGAGCTTCCAGACTTTGCTTACAGACTTCGTGGAAAAGGCCCATGGTCGTACCAAAAATGAGCCAAAAAAATCCCCAAAAAACGGCCTTTTTTTGGGAATCTTTCGGGCCTTTTTTTTGGGAATCTTTCGGCATGGGTGCTGAGGGTACTCATTAAGGGCCTTTAGCAATTCTTTCTGTGCCTTTTTTCTTTTTGATGAATTCTGACCCGGTGCAGGTTGGTTTCAAAGTGTTTGCCACTCAGAATCTGATCCTGGATTCATGTCAGAAATTAAGTATGCAGCACAGGTTAATGCCGGAAAGTTCAGACTCAGTGTGCACAGTCCTTCGCAGAAAAACTGTAATGAAAGATGATGCAATCTTGATGCAGATTTGACGCTGCCTCAGTTCTTAAGTGCTCGAAGTTTGCTCGCTGATTCGGATTCGTTGGTGCTGGAAGATGTCGTTCGCTGCGCAGACTTTCATGTGGTCATCTCAGTACCTTCATTATGATTGCCTAGCTTCAATTTGATTGTACTCACTGTTTTATTCTGGATCTTGAAAGAATGTTTTTTGCGCAAATCAGCCGCGCATAGGTTTGGGGATGCGGTCCTCGAGAGTTTGGACGAGGGTGCAGTTTTTGGCGGGCTTTCCCATGAAGCTCAAGTGCATCTGTCAGCATCACTGCCACAAGTAGAGGTTGTGGAAGATGGTGAGAACTTGGTCATCACTTTGAAGGAATGTGTGACAAAACACTTTCTTCTTCAGTCTTGTGCCCAGAATTGAAATCTGCCAAGAAAATTGAAACGGATTCTTGGAAATCCGTTTTCTTTCTTCTTGAAGCTGTCATCTTTTAGTTGCCATGTGTGGGTGCCAGACTCTTGGCCATTGTGACTCAGGTTGGCAGTGCGCCAGGTCACAGCACGCGTGGCAGATTGGCTCGAAGGCCACATTTCAGCCATTCCACCACGGCGACAAGCACGAACACAGCTTTTGAAGCAGCTCAACAAAGCTTTCAAGAGGCACATTGAGAAGGACAGATGTTCTGTGTGGTTTGTTTTTAAATGTAGATTCTTCAGCAGTCATGACAAGCAACAGTTCCAATGCACAGGATGGGAAGTACACCATTGACGTGGCATACAATGGTAAGTCTTGGAAGCTTTCTCCTGTTCTTTCAAAGGACCCTCTTGACTACCGCAAGCTGTTTGCATTTAATTTGCTGGGCATTTTGTGTCAGGGTTTCCCTTTGTTTCCTTTAATCTTGCCAAGGCAATGGCCAAGTACAAATCCTTTTCAATCGCGTTTGCCTGGAACCTGTTGTGAGTCAAGCGTTTAGCAGCAGTCAGAATGACTGATAGATGTGGGTTTTAGATGCTTGATCTCTAGTTGCGACTCCAGATGTCTGTGGATTTGCATTGCCAAAAAATGTGTTTGGCAACTTGATGCTGCGCCTTGAAGTTTCTCACTGAATGATTTGAATGCCAACAGCCAACAGCTCAGTGCCGTTGTTTGCCAGAGTTGCTCATTTTGATTACAAACTGTTGTGCCCTATCATCATCATTTCTCTCAAGTCTCTCAAAGCATTGCTCTGTACTTTGTCCATCAATTGGCAGATGGAAGAAGATCAAGCCATGATGGAGGCTCCAGCACAGGCTGAGGTTGATTTAGCGTCAGAATCTGGTGCTGCTGCTGGGGCTGGTGGTGTTGCAGATGCCTTAAATCTTGCATGTGCCAGTGAGGAAACAACCTGGGTCTAAAATGTTGCTGTTTCTGTTTAATTTGCTTTCATTCCACTTCTGAATTGACCCTCTTGCTCGCTGATTTGCTTCACTGGTGAGGAGGCAGCAAGCACCCGCATGACCGTCGAAGACTCATGGGGTCTTGCAGATCGTGGACTCGTGGCCGACGCATTTGAGAAATTTCAGTCTGATGTTAGGAGCTTGATGGCATCCTGCATCAGCAAGTATGGTGGGCCTGAGAACTATATGCGTGCTCGTTTTCCAACTGCTGAAGCCCAGCAGGAGTGGATCAACTATTTGGCAGAGATTCAGGACATGTCGTCGAGCAGCTTTCACACTGCTGTGGACTTGCCAGTGTCCGATGTCAAGGCTCTAAGCCAGGCACGCACTTTGACTGTGTGTGCATGTGTGTGTGTGTGTGCTGTTTTTGGGAATGGTTTTTCCTTGAAAGAGAGTGCACAGTCAACTAGAATTTAGGCTAGCAACGGGGCACCACGAAAATATGAACAAACATCCAGTTTGACCCATCCAACATGTGACAACAAGCTGTGCTTTGCAGGGAGCAAAGCTCAATTTGCATTTGGCATCCCTCAGCTTCAGCTCCCATGCAAGTGTGAGGGGCCCTGCTGAAAACGATGTGGTGATGCTGCTTCTGGATGAGATTATGGTGGATGGGTTTGTCACAGAGGGGGAACCCTTGCTCATCACACAACCAGCTGATTTGATCGCAGAAGTGGAGGATTGGGTTTCAGAACATCTTTGAGTTTTGTTTAGAAGAGCTTTGTAGTTTTAAATAAAAAACTGGACAAAATCCTGCACCAAGGTGTGCAAAAATCATTTTGTAGTTAGATAGAAATTATTTTCGGACACCTGAGGGCAGGATTTTGTCCATTTTTATAGTATTGTTATGCCTATTAATTGGTTGGTTGGTTGGTGAGTAGCATTGTTCTTCATTTCCTTCCCTGAAGCCCACGTTGCGTGCACCTTGGGCCCTTACACTGACATCTACATTGCGGCCCATGTCCATTAGATACTACAAGGGCAGAACAAGGGCATGTGTGTTGCTGGCCCTACTGAGCTTGTTGAGGGACAATATGCAAACACCATTGAAAGAGGCCAGGTTTTATGCATCATTTTTAAGCTTTGATTGGTTGTCCACTTGTCCAAGAATTACATAATGACACCCATTGAGACCTGCATTAATAATCTTTGCAATGAACCTGTTTTGTATGTGTTGCAGGCCCACCCCAAGCTGCACCAGTCTTTGCAGACCATTGTGGCACAACGGGTGCAGCTTCCTAGCAAGAAGGAGGAGCTCCTGGGAAACTTTAAGCTCTCTGTTCGAGGATCAATCAGAAAGCCACCGAATGTTGTGTTGGACTCCCAGTTGTTGACAACTTTTCATTTTGCCTTCCCAGTGCAATTAGTAGATGCAAGTTTGTTTGTCCGACCTGTTTATCTCGCATCTTTGCTGCTAAGAACATGGATCAGCAGCATCCTGCAACTGCAGTCCTTGGATTCCACCCTCGATGTGGCACAATTCGTCGCATGCCTGAAATTCATTGTTTGTTGACTGGATGCATGTTGCCCAACAGGCTTTCAATTTTGAGTTGCTTTCAGTTTCTCAAGATCAGCAAATGGCTCATGGGTGGCCACTTTCATTTTGTTGCTTTGTGATTCAGGTGAAGGATCACAATGCCAATTCCAGCAAGGCTGGCCAACTGGTTGGCTCAAAGGCCCAGGCAGTGAAGAACATCTTGAATATCCTCCCAACGCCTGTGAAGAATTCCATCATCAAGTACACTCAGGAGGTTGGCTTTGAGGCCACACCCTGGAGTGATGACTGCTTGGGGAGCAAGAAGTGGCTGCCGGGGTTTGGGCCACTTGTTTTGAAGTGGTCTTTGGGAAATTTTGCTTTGAAGACCTTCTGTTTTTGAAAACTTGTTTGTTCCCTGAATAACCCAGGTTTCGCGGCACAGGTGGTTCTGCCGCCAGCAATGTGTGGGCTGCCCGTGGGAAAGTCACCGAAGAGTCCGTTGAACTTTTTGTTTCTCAGCTATACAACCCATTGCTGTCTAAACACAACATGTATAAATAAACCGACTTAGAAGTTGTATGACCCCATGGGATAGTCTAAGATTCCTGCACTGTTCAAGTCTGCCGCATTTTTCATAAGGTCAAAACCTTGATCGAACAGAACAGAAAGATGCCAGCTGGAATGAAGCGCAAATTGGACAAGTCGCAGTGGGAACGCATTGCTGAAGAGTCCGCCTGTGTTTGCCAGATGGCAATAGAGGTTCTCAGCGTGATGCCTGTTTCTTCTGAGGCTTTGCGCGAAGCATGGCATGACAGGTATGTTGATGGCGATGCTGCTGTTGTTTGTGAGGTGCAGAGTGCCATCATGCAGAGGAGCGCTCTCAACATCAGGGACGTGGCCACTCTGAACCAGTTGATGACCCAGCATGCATCGACGTGCCCAGTGCCCAAAAAAGATTTGGTGTCCATGCAACAGTTGGAGAGGGATAGTTTTGATTTGGTCATGAGGCAATTGAATTATGACCTTCAGGCTTTGAAGGTGGCCCGTGCCAAGCGGTCTTCTTGGGAATCGAGTGTCTACCATGTGAAGTTGCAACACAAGGTCCAGATTCACGAGAGTAGCACCGTGGCAGCCAAGTGGTTCATGGAAAACTATGTGAAGGTCATCACCTCGGAGAAGTCTGATGAGATGCTTCGTTCCTTTCATTTGCACCGCCAAGCTGTGATCAACCGTCTCCGTTTGGATGCACACTCCTGTGCAACTTGAATGAGTTTGTTTTCATCATTTTGTTTTTCCCCACCTGCTGATTCTGATCTGGGAATTGAGGGCAGGTGTTTGAATGAACGTTGTCAAAACAGATTCCGGTCCAAGGGCATTTGGTGAAACTGATTTCAGGTAAACTTTGTCTTCATCAATTGGCTGGCCCCTTCCACTTTGAAGAGCGCTGTCCAAGCCTCCCAGACTCAGTTTGCAAGCCACTGCATCTGTTCCAGTGAATCAAATTTTGGTGCGGTCCTCATGCCCATTTTCACGTACAAAAAGGGACAACTGTGGATGTTGGAAACAGCAACGCTCCGTTCACTTGCCATGACTGGCTTGAATGTGGACCATGCCTGGCACTTGTGTTTTGCAAAGAAGGTGTGGGTTTTGAAATTAGGATCTGTTATCTGCAGATGGTGGTTTCATATTGGGATTTTGCTATTTTTTTTGGGTTTCCTCGTCTAAGATAATGTTCCTGAATGGGTTGTAGTTGGGGGGGTTGGCCTCACTCCTTTCAGGCAGATGCTCGAGATGGAAGGCCTTGCACATATCCTGGCAGACTCCTCTTCAATCCCACCGGCAAGGACAAGGTTTGGGCCAATTCCCAGTTGGTGAAGACAGGTCGCACTGCAGATGCCGAAATGCCACACTCTCGTGACATGCTCCAGGTGGAAGATATCAGTGAAGATGCATTGCCCAGCACGGTGGACGATGATAATGCAGTGGTACAGGGAGCGATGAAGTATCAGCAGGTGGGATTTGTTATGCAAATTCATTGTCGGACTCAGACTCTTGTTGTATAGACATTCAAGAAAAGTTGGGGGTAATCCAAAAACTTCTTTCCTGGTTTTGAAACTTGTTCCCTGCAGTTTGGAGTCAGTGCTGGTGCAAAGATTCTGGATGCTGCATTGGATGGAGTTCAAGTGGAGTCCAATGCAGCTTTGTTCATTGTGGACATCAATCCAGGGGTTGGCAACTTGTTTGATGCCTACATTGCGAAGCGTGGGTCGGTCAACTACAACCTTCAGTATGTGGCGATGATGCCGGATGCCATTTCAGCTGAGTGGTTCATGGAGACCAAGGCTCGGTAAAACAACGAATTGAGTTTAACACTGCACTGGTTTACTTCAAGATTCAGCTTGTTCAAGGTCCACGGTTAACTAATTTTGTTGCATTTGGTTCATTCTTGCCGTGATTGCAGGTGCAGTCTCTTGCCTCTGGCCACATGGCTGGCAATATTATCATTCCAGGCCACAGTGTGGGGAGTGCTGAATGCCCTGCAGATCTTTTGGAGAAGGAGCCAGACCTGCCCAAGCTCAACATCATGGTGTCGAGGAGAGACCTTTACCCTGAAGTGCCAGGACCAGTGATTCGGCAGTGGGCCAACCACGAGCTTCAACCTGAACTGCAAAAGTTGTTGGACCAAATCCATGAGGAGCATGGCCCTGTGCCTGAAACTTCAACAACAGCTCCTGATGCTGTTCCTGCTACGGCAAATGCAGATCCACCTGCAGATGCAAGTGGACCTGGAACATCAGGACCAGGAGAGGGAAGCAATCGGAGGAAGAGGAAGAACGAGAATACCCCTGCTTCCACTAAGCGTCCCAAGGTTGACCGTGCCAAGATCACTCCCACCGCAGACATTTGACTTGAGATTTGTGTTCAAACGTTTTTTTTGGGTAATTTTGGTAATGTGTTTAAAATGTTTTTGTGCATCCTTTTGGTCAAGCAGTGTTTTGTAGAAGAAACGGATCTGTTTTTATTGTGATTTTTCCAATATGGGCCATGCGCTTTACCTGGTTTGAAACCTTTTCTTGTGTAGCATCAGGACCTGAATCTGAATGAAGACAAGTTGTGTGAATGCCCGATGTTGAACAAGAACAGCAACGTGATGATCCATGTGAAGAGTGGGAACAGGCCTTATTTGGTCAACAAGTCTGAAGCAGGTCAGAACCTGGCAGCTGGGACAGTTTTGGCTGCATTTGGCCGAGGGCGTTTCAAGAGACATCAAGCAAATCCCCCAGCTGGTGAGGTGGAAGATCCACGCAAGGAGGTCAAGTACAGCATCACCGGCCCAGATGACTTGGTGCTTTACAATGGAAACTTGACGTCTGTGTATGACTTGGTGGAGGCACGTCGCAATGCAGGGACGACCCCCACTGTGAAGATCAACTATTACGCCATGATGGACAAGCCAGTGGAAGGGAAACCTGGGAACTTTGAGGTGAAGCAGCTGCAAGACCTTCGATTTGTCCCAGCACCAGCCACTGTCGAGAACAGCGGCAACACAGAAACCACTGTGAACCAGATGAACCTGGCATCCCTGTTGCCTGTTGAGGCCTGGAACAGTGTCCTGGACTCTTTGAGTTTTTGACTTGTGTACATTTTTAGCTTGGGCATTTGTGTATGTTTTCATTTTACATTTTACATTTTCAGCATGCTAGTCGGGGACTTTCATTGTTCAAGGTCATTGCAGCAAGGTGATCTACAGCGTGAAGTGGGCCACAGCAGGACTGACGCCTGTCCGTCCACAGGTGGTGTTGACTGCTGACTTGGAACTCCCCCCTGGGCGCACGGTGGCATTGTTTTGATTGATGGAGCCGTTACCGTTGAAGGTGAAATTTATAAGTAGCCTTGGTTTTTGAAGAGAGGTATGACATCCTGGTCCTGGAGCAGCGATGGGGTTTGCTGTTCAAGGGAACCGGTAGATTTTGAGTTGCAGCCCTGACATGCTTGTCACTTCCGAAGAGGCAAACGCAAAAAACAAGAGACACTCACAGTGGGGTGATGTTACCACCATAAGCCATGAACAGCCATGCACCAATTTTAGTCAGCAACAGGTTTTGAAATTTTGAAATCTATGGAAGAGGATTGCCATTTGACTCACCCACGAGGTTTTTAAGCTGGCCCACTCAATGGCCTTGACTACAGTTTGAAGAGGCGGAGGTTTGAACCGGTTTCTGCGATTTGTTGAAACGATTCCAACTTCTAGGCTTAGGCTGTTTTTTTTTGCGCCTGCCCGGCTAGGCCACCTTCAACTTCTGATAGGAGTTTGTCTCACCTTCCGATTGTAGTCTCACCTTCCGTTTGTTTTCCCACCTTCCGTTTGCCAAGGGTACTTATTCCTGCCATGACTGCTACGTGGATCTTCCGCAGCCTGCGCAACTTCCATGTAGCAGTCATAGCAAGTAAGTGAAGTCCAATTGCGTTTAGAATGAAGTAGTCAAGAAACTCTGAACGGTGGATTGCAGACATTGGATCGACGTGAAAACGGCTGAATTTTGTGTGGTGCATTTTTCTTCTCCATTTCGAACTTGTTGCATCTCGAGATCTTGTGGTTTGATGTCAGTTGTCTGAGAAGAATTCTCTGCTTGATGCTTTCATAGGGTGTTGAATGGTGTTTCTCACAGGTTTGAGATCAAGGGGGTAAAGCCAGCGAGACACCAGCCATGGGTGACCAATTGTTCCTTCCAATTCCAGTGGAAGTCTACCTTCCACCAGATGTGAGTGTTGAATCGTCGATTGGCTGTGAGTTGACCGATTTGATTTTGGAAATCACTAACCTTCTTGCTCCAAAGTGGGGAGTTGAGAAGGCGAGTTGCCTGGCACATGTTTTGATTCTGACAATGCAACCAGAGATCGGCTTGCCACTTTTTGATAGGCTCCACAAGATGGATCTTGCTGAAGTGATTTCATTTCATGCATCCACTGCGGAGGATGTGTGTCAACAGGTTTTGCGACAGATGTGATTGTGCATCGACAACTTGGCATTGGGGAAAAGGTGAAATGAGACAGTGTGCTTGTGTCTCACTTTGGAGGTTGTTATAGATTTTGCTTGGAAAAGCTCATGATAGCAGCTGTCGAAACCTCTGTTACCTCTAAAGCCACCCAACATTTGAGATTTCCCTTTGCTCTTTCAACTTTCTGGTTTTTGAACGAAGCTTTTGCCGTTGCATGGCTGTGCTCTTTCAACTTTCTGGTTTTTGAACGAAGCTTTTGCCGTTGCATGGCTGTGATGTCATGTCATGTGCTTTGGGGTGATGTGTTTGTGATTTGACTTGCTTTCAAGTGATGTGGCTTACAAGTCATACTGAATTACAAGATATGACTTGGAAGTTCCTGCATTGTTCTGTACTTGGGGCATCGCTTGGCGTATCACTTCTTATAGCTTTGGCTATCGCGTTTTCGTGTGATTAAAAAAGTCGAGAGCACACTGTGGCATCAGCTACAGCTCTTTCATTTTACACATCTTAAAATCATACTCGAGCACTCGGGGGGTTTTAAGAACGGGTATCGCCTTTGAGATTTCCCATTGCAATGTTTCGTGGGACCAAGATATCATAATAACCTCGCCTTTGAACTTTAAAACTTAACCCCAAACCCTTACCCTGAACCCTAACCCTCAAATTAATCCCAACCCATGTTAGAAAATTGCTTACGCGTATGAACTCTCAAACGTAACCCCGAACCCTAACCCTGAACCCTAGAAAATTCTATTGTTTCATTTGAAAAAGTGAAAAATCTCTTCGCTTCATTTTTTGAAACATCTGTTTGATTTCATGCAGGAAACCGCTGTTGAAATTGAACCTTTTGCTGTGTTGCAATAGTATGTTTCAATTTTGCACATATCATAGTGTAAAGGTTCTTGTAGTGCTGCCTCTGATACAGAACGAAACTTGTGAAACATATGATACAAAAAATACAAATGTTGCATGTGATGCATTTGATACAAATGATACATATCATAAATATTGTGGACTGGAAAATGCAAGTACTTTGCAGTACATGCGGGGATTTTAGAGATGCGAGATGCTGAGAGCTTGTCATTCGACCTTGTGTGTCTGTGCAAAACAAAAGGTTCTTCCCGAAAAAGGGCAACCCTTTTCGAAGTGTTGCATGTTTGTTTTTTCAAAACGTAAAACCTTACGATTGTATAATTTGTGTTTTATGATTGAAAAAATGCTTTATCTTTCAGTATTAAGTTTGTTTTTATCTTTCAATAATCCATATATATTTTATCTTTCAAAATTATAGTATCTTTCAGAAACAAATTCAAAAATAAACTTACAGTATCTTTTAAAACTGTTATCTTAAAATGATTTGTATGTTATCTTCAAAAATGATTTTTATGTTGTCTTCAGAAACAAATTTATATTTCTATCTTTCAACACTAAGTTGTTTTTATATCTTTCAAAAATGAATTTATGTTATCTTTCGGCAATGAATTCTTATGTTCAAATTATGTTCATGTTCTTTCTTTCAAGTAAACTCATGTTTTGATATTAAACTCATGTTTCATCTTATGTACTCATGGGTTCATTTTCTCAAAAACAGGCACAACATGCTGAGTGCCTTATACAATGAACCTGACAAAGTCACTTGGCACTTACAAAGCATACAATGTTTAGGTCTTGTGTTTGTGAAAAAACTCATGGCTGCAAAGGAAAAACATACTGCGCAGCAAGCAAGAAAATCAAACCTCAGGGTTCACCAAATATTCTTCAGAACAAAATATATTTGACTCGAAAACATGCCTCACAGTCCCAGTACTTCCAACAGCACTTCAATCACGCCCAGTCGAAAAATGATAGTGGNGTGCAAAAAATCACAAGGAGGATGACCCCCAAAAGACAGCCTGCGCTTTAACCAGCGCAAACCTTAACTCCAATCCAAATTTCAATTTAACATGCAATAGTCAAACCTTTTCTAACATCGCTAACTTCCAACATCAACAACATCACAAGATGATGCACCCAGAGGTCATCTCAGATGCATGTCAATTCAATGCCAAACTTTTTCAATATCACTACCTTCCAACATCAGCAACATCACAAGATGATGCACCCAGAGAGCATCTCAGATACATGTCAAGTCTCCATGCAACAGCACAAGTTGATGCACCAGATACAAAAGACAATGCCCCAGATACAAAGGACAGAGTTTTC